>JAHZNA010004965.1:0-12627 GCA_027743935.1 Sinodicranocentrus sp. ZH6 | reverse complement strand
GGTTTAATTAGATTTTTAAATAAAAATACGCTATCAATTGACCGTTAAATCAATATTTTGCTGCTTCGCTATTTCTGTAACACCTTACAGGTTTTTATTGATTGTTGAGGACATGATAAAGTCAATGAAGAGACAGAATTTGACAAGAGAGTACTTATAGATTGTAGAGGTATTTTCTAATGTGCATACATCATTTAAATCTACTCAATTATTTTAATTCTAGTATTTAGTCTGTACCTGCATAATATCTTATGAAATATGAAATGTGTTCTTCAGAATCACAAAATTTGGCAAATCAGATACTGTAAACTCATAACATGGAAAACTATGAAACGCTACAAAAATATATAAAATGTGCTCATATCGTTTCTATCGTAAAATGGATCAAAGTACGTTGATACGACATAAAGCTTGTATCCAAAGTTATTTACACCATGTATTTTGTTTCATGCTATCATTGCTTGTTATAATGACTGTGTTTTTTGTGACTCGGTAAAGAGAAGTTATCACTGAAAACTTCCAACAAAAATGAATGGATATTCATAGTTGAATGTAATGTACATACCTAAATGATTCATATGAAAAATCATTACTACTCTAATAACTTACAAAAGTCATCGTTTCTCTTTCACGACTAAGGTATTACATACTACTGACGGAAACGAACAGTTTGCTCATTAAAATTCTTACAAAACTAAAATCAAATAATAATCACTATATAAGTTCCAGTCTTTCTTCCATCTATCATCAACGCACAGTGTACAGTAACAGCATAGTAATAGTAGGTAAAATAAGAAGAGGAAACACTTTAAGTATAGCAGAAGAGCATTTAAGGTTGTCTTGTGGAAAATCTAGTTCATAGCTCGATTTCTCACCACTGCAATCCTGCAAATAAAAAAAAATCATTTCATTATTCCACCGTGGCCAAAACATAAAACAAAGAGCACTTTGGGGTAAAATTATGCTTCCTTACATCGCAAAATCGCTTGCAATCTGGGCATTTAATTCCCCCTCGGTGTAGCCATCCGTTGGCGAGTAGTTGGATTTGTATTTCCTGACCTGGGTTAGAGCATGTAAATGTTCTATTTGTAACCTAGCAGCAGCAGACATATTTTTTATATCATCTTCACTATTGCGACAACGTTTATTCTTTCTTTTCTTCATTTCAACTTACCAAAATATGAAGCAATCCTCCTGCACATATGTAGTTGTAACATCCTGAACCCCAATGCTGCCAACGACGCTGTTGATGACATGATCGCTCCTCCCACATGTTTTGGGTGTGGTAAAAGCACTTTGAACCTTCACCATACTCTTCCAAAGCAAAGTTTTTGTCTGGTTCTGTGTATACGACAAATTTTTTAGAGAACATTTCAAAAACATTGGCTAATAAATCTAGAAGTTAATTTACCAGGATTATTTTCATCATAAAAGCAATGAGATCCTCGAATGACTGTATTGTTTGCTCTCCATGTGAACTCTTGAACGTATGGACAATAATCAGCTAACGTGACCGATCCTCCGTAAAATGTTACGGTATCATTTGGCACGTTCGGCAATGATTCAAAATTCTGAATAAGCAAAAATTCAATAAGAATTAACATGAAATTTGTCTATGAACATTAAACTGACAATTAGTTTTACGCGCCTGATATTCCTTGGAGAGAAAAGACGAGTACTTCACCAGATTACATAATGCAACTGAACTATGATCGTCTGTACATTGAGTTTCTAATCGTTCAGCTTTAACTTTATTGCAATATGGTAATGGATCCTCCCCTCTAAAAGACCAAGCACAATAAGGGTGGATAATAAATTTATCAATACATTTTTAGCGCATGAACACAAACGGATACGTATCAAAATAGATATTTTGCGAACTTTGCATTGGCATCACTGAAAAAAGTTTGAAATTTTGTGCTTAAAAGAGTTTGTAATCAGAAATACATTTAAGTAATTGCCCTACCTCAAAAATTCGTTTCTCCCAATGAGTTAAAGCAGTTCCTTCTTCTCCTTGATCCTCCAACTCGGCACCTTCCAGATCCGGGCAGTTAAAGTGTTTTCTCACTTCTCGCACCACACGGGGAGTAACTATCATTTGCATTGTTCTGTTAATATTTCCTTCTCTAACTTTCCAGTCTTTACGAGTTATTTTCTTGATTACTCGATCACTCCACTGTCTTGCTTGCATTCTTTTAAAAGAAAGTTCACAATGATTTTAATTATAGGTCATTATAAACTCGCCAGCATACATATATAGCTGTTTCAGTCATACTCAGTATTCAGAGGAGGCTTTCCTTTGTTGTCCCTGGCCGTTAAAGGGTTGCCATCATCATCTCGATAAAACGCATACAACGACACTGAAAATCCAAGAGCGTGAAGAATCTCGTGTTTAACAGTTGAAATAAGAGTATCCAGTTCCTGTGGTTTCGTACTAATACTTTTAGGACAGAGATTGGCGTGTCCAGCAATAGGTCTGAGAGCAAAAAAAGGAAGAAAAAAATCCAATAAAACCTCAATTTCAATTTACTCTAAAAGCATAATCATTTGCTCCATAAAATAGTGTACCGATCCAGAGCAGACTCCTGTTGACAATGCGCGGCATAAGCGACGGTGAATCCATGCTTACACCGATGAGTTTGCAGTGCAGAAACGTAGAAAACAAAGTCAGCATCTTGAATCCCAGGACCGGCCATGCTGTTGGGAGCAACTCGACAATTCGTACCATTTTCATTACACACGCGACAAACCTGATCAAATTATACAGATTATCATGTAATCAAAATGCAACAAGGGCTGCGTTGAGAACAAGTTGTTCCTGTTTTAAACCTGTTGTTTTTTAATAAAAGTATGACATCAAGCTTACATCTAAGTGCTCCTCTGGAACTTGCACCTCTCCACACATTGTTCTAGCCTCACATTCAACTTTACAATATGGATGCGGATCATCCGCCTTGTAATACACCTGCTGATTTGGGCAACGCCTGCGAAAACGGAGAAAACAATTTGCATGTTAAACTGGAATACCATTTTTTACTAAAATTCAACTCGATTTTGGCCCACCTGTTAAGTACGATGGCTCGTTCAGTACGCCGCACCATGAGTGCATTTTGCCAGTACGTGATAGCTTCTGGGAGTACCGTGTTCTGGAATATTAACAATCACAATTATTAAAGACGAACACAAAAACTGGCAGTATTACTATAATATGGTCAAGTACATACATTGATGAGCTCTTTCTTCTCTTGATCCAAGCTGAAACAATTATAAAACATGGATCATTTGCTATTGTACGGATTATGAACTGTACAAAAATTTACTGACTAAACATACTTGTGAACACTTTCATCGTAGTATAAAACGATACGCAGGGGTTGATCAATGCTCCTCTTCTTCATCACATGATGTGGTTCAATGAAAGCTCCGTGGATTACCTGTAATATACAAAAAAATATATGCACAATTAATTTTCATTCCGGATAATTACCATCTTCCCATACCCCAAAACAGCAGATTTACACGCGAAGAGGTCTTTTCCATGAAATTGTACGATTTTTTGCGTGAGCCAATTTTCAGCATGTAAATCCAATCACACAGCATTATTTTAGAAACGATTAAACGAAAAAGTGTTCGTGTACTATGCAAAACCACAACTACAAAAGTTGTGTCATAACGAATGAGCAAAACTCAATTTCTCCAATTAAATGACTGTGAAAGTTTTATAGCAAACTGCCAGTATAATTTAGTCCTGACTATTGAGTATGTCGTAAAACCTGCGCTGAGCAGCTGAGCTCTCTTGCTTTTGTATTTGAACAATTATGACTGCTGATTATATATCGTTAAAACGTACCATTCCATTTGCCCACTCATTCCAAACACCTGAGCATAATATGTAAATGGTGGTGGTATATGCCCAATGACCATAAACAGGATGTGACTTTTGGTGAAGTAGGGAGCAATAATAATTTCTTTGCAACAGGCATTTAAAGAACATTGCAAACAACTCTCTTGGGTCAATTACACACCTGTGCAGCTTGGAAATCAACGAAAATGATTTCTAACAAAGCTTCTTGGTGGAGCTTCGAAAAGGACGATTAATAATTTCTATTGCACACGCTTTCCCGATGATTATTGTTATTATGCAGCATATAATATCATGCAAGCGGTGATATTTTAAACGGTTAACATCTCACGTTACTATAAACCGACCGTTGCTGTGCATATGAGAGCTAACTGATTTCCCCGAATGACCAATTTGTCATTGTTCAACGTTTATTTTCATTTGTATAAATATCAACTCTGAACCATCATTACAAATCCACCATTCATATTCATACCGATAGTAATTTTAAACATGGTTCATTAAACGAATTGAAGATTTTCATTTTTCATGAACACACTTGATTTATTCTTCATTTTCGTTTCGTTCTCTAGATTATTTGACACAGATCATATTCCAAACCACTTGTTCCCATTTTATCACACGAACAACAGTATTTACGACAGCCATAAAAAAAACTTTCGTTCCTGATAAACCTCGTCTTAAACAGGGACCATTATTGGTAACTACTTAACCCACTCAATTAAGATTGCGTTGTCACCGTTAACGCAAAACTTTCTTTACCGAACTAAAAGGACGTTGGATGTCGATAAATGTGAAATGTTCATAAACTTCAAGATGACATCGTCTTTCAGCTCATGGAAAAAAACATGAAGGTTTCTTGAGCATTTCAACTGCTGCTTTCATCATTAGTGTGCGTAATAAAGGGATATCAAAAAAGTGTAAAACGCTAAGTATTGTTTTAGTACACATATAATGTACATTGACCATGAATATAAACAAGGTGAAAAACTCCATAGGATCAGTATTTGATCAGGAATTGGGTCTCTTGAAAAAAAATTAAATGAAACTGAGATCGATATAAAAAAGAGATATACTTTAACAAGGTGCAACACGACAATCAGTATTGGCTTAAACTCTAGGCGGCAATTAAGGACACAAAGATGATCAAGTTATGTTGAGAGAAGATGAGAAGGACACTGGGTAAATTAACTAGTGTTTATATTTTTTTAGCCTTCGATGGGTTTTTTTATTTGGGAGAGAGTCATCTAAATAGACAAAAAATGTTAAATTTGTACAAGTGTCATTACCAAAAGTAGTGTTGCAAAATGTTAGTGGGGGAGTGAGTAGTATGCTTAAAATGTTGATGTTACCTTTTGTTAGAAAATTATTTATTCTGCCCTTATGCATTTTTCTTTAACGTTTCAAGTTTGTTCATTTTGAAACTCTTAAACGCTATGCTATATGCACCATTTGATTTTAAATATGCAAATTAAAGCACAAAACAAACCAACATTATTACAACATTATTGAGCAAATTGGATTTATGCACTCGACAAAAAAAATTGCAAATGGATAATGTAAAAGATTGAGCAATGTATACAAGTTTATACTCGAAAACAAGAAAATGCATAAATTAAATTAACTAGCAACATGAACATTCTATGATGGTCATTCAATAATAAAAAGAGGCGAACCCAGAAATAATACGCTGTCATTTTCCCCCTACGATTTCAACGCAAGACTTGTCAAGTCATGTCAATCTGCAATAATTTCGCAAATTCAGGAAGACCATTACGATTAACCTATACAAGTGAAGATGACAATATGTGTGATAAATTTGACAAAAAAGTGTCATCATCCCATCAATGTAAATTCCCATTCACAGAGTCTTTGGAAACACACGTGCATATCTAATGATGCATAATGCAGAGATGATTAACTTACTCAGAAGATATCCCTTGCTCCCATGTGCCATTTCCATTTTAAAAATATTTCAACGAACCGGCGAGTGTGAATTCAAGGTTTTTATAACAATCCCAACGACGCGTTTATACCCTTCTATTTATCTTTCTTTCATTACCATAAAAATGATAGGCTCACACAACTTGCACCTTCCTCACCACATTTTTCATTAAGCTTGTGTGGGAACTGTCTATCTGATTCAAAACTGGTCACAGGATAATGCAGTCATCTAATCATCTTTCGTAGACACAGCAGTGATATACTTGTCCTCACATTTTTTCATCGTAGTCATTACCGCCATTATTTCACTTGCAGTGTCAATCACTTTTGCTGTTCTTCATTCTCATTCTTTTCTAAAAGAAAACCATCCATATTCATCTCTCAAAACTGAAACGAACAAGGCTGTCGCCGTCACAAAAAGGAACCATTGAGGAATACATGCACTTGTCGTTAATTGCATAAATGCTGTGCTCATCAAAATCACTAAAAATATATGCATCACGATCCCACAGAGCAGAACTTTGAAATATCAAAGAAGACGACAAGACGAACAATGTTCGTTGATGCTATGCTTATCTACACACGCGACGCAGTAAAATGGAATTTTCTGCCTCACGTAAGAAGACACAGACATTCTGAGAAGTTCAACAATGCTGTATGCAAAATCTGCTCATGAATCTTTCACAAGTTTTGGGTCTTTTTTTCAAGCTGCAAGACCAAGAAAATGTATTTATTAAGAATGCATTAATTTTGCGCGAGCAGGAGGAGACATCATGCATGCAAAATAAGGTTATGAGCACCACCACCACCTCAACCAACGCGTGCAAAACAGGCCCAAGCACGAAAGGAAGATGAGTCCTTCTAATTTAGCCAAGTCAGATTGGCAAACGAGTGGTCAACACGGATTTTTTGGTGAGAAGCGTGACGATTTTTGACAATTAGATATATTCATTTTTTCGATTTTTGTTGTTGTCTTCATATGCTCGGTAATGATGAAAATGATGAGGAAGGAGGGAGAAGATCACAGGTTTTGATATTCTAGTGGTCCGCATGCAGTGCAATGCACTGCACGAGACGGCTGTTGTGTGTGGAGTAAAATGCCAAACTTAAGAGTAAACGGTGTAGTGTACGGGTTAAGGTGAAGTAACAGGTAGGCCACTGTGCCATCTTCTCTCCCTCTCTAGTTTGCTCATTCACTTCCATTATCATCATTATGATTATCTTTGAACAGCTATAAAAAGTTGAAAGCAGGTAAAACATTAAGTCAAACAGATGAGGATTTATGAACGAATCTAAATACCTACAAGACATATGTTGCGATGTAGTACATCGTCCGTCGTCATTGTCAGTCTTTGGGCACAAAACGTTTATTGAAGTTCGCTGCACTTGTTCACTAACTAACTAAATGGATTAGACGTAAAATAAAAGTGCATATATATATATACCGCATCTTATAAGATTCATTGTTCTCCAAATGATCTCCACTTAAAGGATATATGCGAGATTACTTGAATGTGACCGTGAAGGATGTGTAAATGACAAAAGCAAAGATTTCTGCTCTCAGTTTTAGCATTTTCATTTTCATTCTTCGTCGTGCAAAATTGCTCGATTTGATGTGATCTAGAAGATCTGTACTTTCAGTTTCATGACCTTAATTCTTTTCACTACGAAAGTACGAAATGATCATAGCATCATCAGAACTAAAATAACCTAGAATCAGTTGAATTGTTAGACAGATGCTTCGGTACAACTGCACCTGTTATGATTGTACTAAGGCAACAGTGCATTATGATAATGCCACAGAGTTGCATAATTGCGGTGAAGTTGCAATCAAACCATATTTGCACTCTGCTGCAGGCAGTGCTTCAAATAAACTGTGCCGACATCAATTAACTGACGAGAAACTGGCAATTTTTGGTGATGTAGTGTGTTCACTGACGGGACTTGTAAGCGTAATTCTTTAGCTGAAACCACCCTTCCTCGAAGAGTAAGGCAATCATTACAAACATTTATTTGAAGAACAACTTTTTTTGTAGAAATGGTTTTTTATATACAATATATAATTTCAAATTTCCAGAAATAACTTGTTAGCATAGAATAACAAACACAAAGGTCAATTGCTTTTTCAGCTGCTGAATCTTTCTCTAGTGGACTAACCAACTTAGCATCAAGAGCTTTGTATTGATAATGAGAAATGCGGATCATAAAGATTTAAATACAAGTGTCAGTCTTGGCGACTAGCTGAAGTACAAGGACGACTGCATGTCATAATTAGCGGCACCTTCACCAAGCAATTTTTAGAATTATTCATCTGCAATAAACAAACTGGTACGGATCCATAAAAACTACAAAGCACATTACGATACGTCCATAAACAGGATTTTTCAAGTTGCTGTGCTCATTTTCAAAGATTAGCTAAACTTCATTAGCTTAGAGCTCTAATTACTGCATATTAACATTATTCACTGTGAAAGTGCTCGAGCACTTATACAAATGAACAAATGGGACATAAATCAAATAGCCACATAAATTATAACGTTTGTTACATAATTATATCATACCTACGTATTCAACTGTTTTTCTTTCCATCACAACTCATCCAACAGCCTCCATGAAAATTGATACTCTTCACAAAAGCTAAAATAGCTTAAGGTTAGAATTAAAATCGAGCTTGCCCATCACATATAAGTAGTTTAACTAAAGCAAACGGATCTATCACTTCATTATAATACCATTAAGAATAACAGTAACAAGGTACAGAGTTGTAAATAGCTATTTGAAGGAAACACAATAATAGATTTAGGATGCAATTTATTCATTTATGGAGGATACGTCATTGTTGTGAACAATGTATAAAGAAGCGACGGACACAGCTCAAGTGGAATATTGATAAGACCCAACAAAAACACAATAATAGTCTGCATCGCAGCAACACAATAAAATTCTCACATTTGCTATCTCCATGTTTAGCAACAGTAATTTTCAATAATTTACATTCCACAAGTGCATTTTTAGCCAGTTGATAAAGTAAGCACATAATCCTTTCCTTCACCTAGACAAGAAAGACTGGTTGTTGACTTCGAATCCCTATTATTACTTATTACGCAACCATTGTATTACCTTCCTCATTCACATGTTCGCATAGGTGCATATATAAAACATAAAACAACCTGAAAAAATTGCTAGAAAGACGGAATCCCATAATTTTCCCTTAAACTTACCAAGCCGGTTGTTGGTCATGAATGATCATCACCCATAATCACACTTGTCATGTTTGGATCATAAAAATATTACAAAAATCGTCAAACACTGCAGAGCCGTTGTTTATGTGGTGTTCACGACATGCTTACTAGCACCAATCTCACAATAAAATGAAACTTTACAATGTAACCGTAACGTAAGGGTGCCCTTAAAAACAAAAAAAATCTGTGCTTGCCTCCTCCCTACAGTTTTTCAAGTTTTGCACAATATATCTGCCTGCTGGTCAAAGCATCAACATTTTATGGCAAAACAAACCCCAAAGCAAAGTAGTAACAATTTTCCTTCCATCACTTCATGGGAGCAGAGGGGTTATTGATTTCCTCCAGATAAACTACTATACCAACATGAAAGAAGAAAAACAAACACTGCTTGAGTCACTTCATGGCATTGCATCAAATCAAACAGATCAAATCTCTACTTCCTTCACAAGGATTACGAGAAGGAGGAGGAGTAAAGCCCTCCAACTCATCTCAACTTCAACAGCACGACAAAGGGTGCCCTCAATCATCGCCAATAAATTAGCCACAAGCAAGATACTTTCAAAAAAATAACTAAATGAACCATGAAGTAATTTCATTATTTCAATATTCAATCGTGATATGATATGGATCAATGGATCATCATAGCCACTCTGTCTGGCACGACATGGTAGATCAATGTGTGTCTGCGGAAGAAAAAAACAACGTATGTAAAGTACTAGTACTAGTATAACTACCGTCACAATTACAATTACAACAGAAGAGTATATGAACTCTCCTGTGGTGACTTGGTTAATGAATGCTTCACCTGAATAAATATTGGAATGGTGAACGAGTTTAAACCCCTTGATTACCGATTTACTACATCTGGTCTTTCGGTTTTATGCATGTTCAGTTTCAATTAGAAATTTCATAGTGACTAAGCATGCTCATTCTTTCAGGCTTGTAATTTCTTTGATATTTTTGATAAGGATTTCTTGTGATGAATCTAGTCGTGGGGGTATTAAATTATGTAACATAGATGGGATGCAAGTATCATAATAGGACTGTGTGCGGTATGAGATTGTTAATGGAAAGAGAGCGGAAGACGGGATGATTTTAATTAAGTCAGGCAATTTCATACCTGGTTGCCAAACCTCATATCTGATGGTGGCTGGTGGTTTAATGAAAATGTGTACATTCTGTGGTATGCATATGTTTGATCTAAAATTAAAACTTTCACTTACATAATGAACATGCCGCATTCATTGGGGACATGAATGGAGTTGAAAATATATACATTTGAATCAATTCTAAACATGATGAGCTATTATGCGAAGGCAAAAGTAGAGAAAAAGTTAAACCAAATGAAAAGTCAGAAGACACGCAACGTTCGAGTAAAAATCACAAAAAGATTCTCGAATCTTGCAATATGGTTACAGGGATGAGCAAGTATTTATATTAAGAGGAATTTTAAAAACACTTGTGAAAGGAATTCCAAGATTTTTATGACTGGAAACTTTATTAACTTACTTTTCGCGTGAATGGATTTAGTATGTTAACATTGGATTTCATAGGTTTATTCGTTGAAAAGGTGCTGAGCCTATTTAGATGGAAACCCAGTCCTACATATTAATGACAGTTCCGTTGCCTGAAGTATTGCGAACTTTAATAAAAGTTGGATGAAATCTAAATCTCAAAGTGTGCTTAATAAATGAAACGAAAAGTATAGTTATACTTCCAAAGGAGTAAGAAAACGTTTACATTTATTTTCTCGAGGACTTTCTTCCCAAAAGGAGAAAAATAGTTCAACCAGTAAAACCTAAATTGGTTGCACAAGTCGTATAATTTTTATGTCGCTTTTCCATACGAAACGGAACACAGCATGGAAAGGAAACAATAAATTTCCTACAAGCTTTCCCTATTCAGCAGAGAAATTCAAAGGGAAAAAGTATCCGATTCCTCAGGAAGATGCAGTTTCAACTTCCCATTTTTTACTACGCCTTTCACATAAACAGAATAGGGAAAGCTTGAACCTGGAAGGAGCGAGATGAAGCAGATGCGCATCACATTATTACTTTTTTACTACTGTAATGATCTGTTGTCAACAATGAGCATTATCCAGCGTAGCAAATTTATAACTACCACGATATCAGCCGGAAACTGACAATACAGAACATGGGAGATTGCCCGTATAAACTAAAAGAAAGGCGCTTAAGTAAAAGCATTTATTCTGCTTCTTGAAGCATAGCACAATCGGAAATAACAGGCATCAAACAATACACGACTACAATATTTCCTTCCATTTCTAATATTCTAGTAATGACGTACTTCCTCCTGATAGTATTTTAAAGCTCCATTATTGTCACAAGAAGCTTCAACAGTGAGCAGCAGGAGAACTCCATCCCATTTAAACCGCTTGACTTACGCTTAATACCACACTAAAATCATGAGCTAATAAATAGAAAGCCCTCATCATCAGTGTGCCTCCGGTCTTTACAAAACATATCCAACCCTTGTTAGTATAAGACATAAGGAAACGCGTATTCTCTCATCATCACAAGGAAATAAAATCCTATACTTAAGGGAAATGAGAAAAATGTCTGAAAGTAATAACCAGCAAGTGTCGTACGTCATAAACCACAGGATGACATGTTTTCTTGACTTTTCATCAATTTTTCTAGTGCCAAGGAACAGTTCTAATGTAAGTCAAGGAGAAAATTTTTCTTCTACTTATAAAGTTACTCTTAGGAAAACCATGAGGTTGAGTATAAATTTGCATGCAAATATCCAATCGTACTCACAATGAAAGGTAGGCTAGTGAGTTGTTCATCTAAATGAGAAAGCAAACCATAAAAACGCAATTTAAAAGAAAAAACTTTTGTAAGAATCCGCTATGAAGTTATACAAAATTTTACGGTAGAGCAATTCGCACAACTTGTCAGGTAGGTATAGGTAAAGGTAATGCATCTCAATTAAGAGATACTCCTAAGTATCCTCAATACATCTCGAGTGCTTCCAACTGTCACGTAATGCCTTCAAGGTTAATGACAATAAAAAACTACAAGGTACATAAAATATTAACTAGGAACGTGATAGCCACGGCGGAGATTTTCCGCTATGACGTTTTTCATTTGCAGGAAAAAGAATAGCAAAAAAACTCTATATCGTATACATTATGAAGTTCCTTATTCGGTTATATATACTAACGTAGGCAATTATCGTCATTTTTATTTTGTTTTTATTGTGTTAAAATTATCCTGTAGAAAACCGCAATTACCATGCATATTTTAAAGTGTGTGACATTCCTACAGTATCCTTGAAAGGATGTATGTGTGTGTACACGTGAGTGTTTGTGTTTAGTAGTTTACTAAACGATTCCATAAAAGTGGTCTAGTTTTGGCAGTTGAACAGTTTAAAAGATGATAATGCTTCGATTTCATAACTACCAGAATACATAATGCAAAAGGATTCAAAGCCAGATTAGTTAAACAATGGTATGTTTCATTAGGAAATGGCTAGTGTTATTTCTGGATAAAGGATGTTTTTGTTAAAGGAAATTTCAGAGTAACAAAATCTAATTAGCAGCTTGTCTAGACAATT
>JAHZNA010004964.1:0-30806 GCA_027743935.1 Sinodicranocentrus sp. ZH6 | reverse complement strand
CTCTGTCACACTCCACTTAAAGCAGCTTCTGTTTTTTCCGCGAGGAGCCCATTTTTTTACTTTTCTGTAGCCAATTTTACTTGTATTATTGTACATTTACAGATTTAATGGGCTTTTAACGTATATCAACGTATATCAACTTTACTTTAAGTATACTAATCACTTGTGCGGGAAACTAGCAAATGTGTCATCATTTCTTACCGAGTTGACTTTGATGCTCTTACACGGGTAAACACAAAGTGAAGCAACTTTTTTGTGCACAGGTAGTTGAATCTATGTTTACATGATAGGAATAGCCGATAATGTTCTGAGCTCTAAAATATTGTAACGAATGAGATATATTGACATGTGTCTGGATACTTAAAGTTGATATAAGTTATGACCGCTGCTCTTTATTTATCTGTGTAATGTAGAGAAAGTATCACGAATATAGAGTTGATGTAATGATTTCTGAATATTTACTCATGAAACACTTAAAATAAAGAACACGTATGACTCATGTGTAGTTTCCATTTCTCAGAAGAAAAAAGAAATGCATTGAAATAGAATACACCGATTACAACATAAATCGAATGCAATTCGTTTTACCAGCAGTTGAACGATTAACGATGCGTCCTTTCCGAAATTCCCACTCATTTCCTGTTTATTGAGAAAGAGAAACATATTCCGGAAAAGATATTCCTTGTGTATTTTACGGTAAACGTAAAAATCTGTGCAACAACGGATCAAAAGCAATTACAAAATTCAAGGAATAGTCATTTCCGGGAAGTTCAGGATATCCTCTTACTGACCCTCCACGATCTATACACTACACTATACAACCTTACAAAATAACATGTTTACAGAATATATTATTTTCATTATACATATTACATTATTTACAGAAACATTTGTTTCGTGATTTTTCCCAAGAAACCATACATCTCTGTTAAAACTTGGATCAATCTTCCATGTTTTTTTGCGCTTCCTTAAGTTTAATATTGGGCAAAGGGAGTGAAAGTATTCTATGTACGAAGCCAGATTTCTGGCTGATCTCACACGCTATCATAAAATCCACTGAACCAGAAATTATAACACAGAGTCAGCCAAAAAAATATGCTCTAATATTTTTGGAACACTACACCGATCATCTATGCATCCTTCTGTTCATATCGCCGTGATTCCTGGAGTACATCTATATCTTCTTTTCTTTAAAAAAAACTCCCCTATGCACAAACTAAAAATTGGATCTGTGTACTCACAGTATCTTTTTAGTTTCCAAATATATATTCTTCTTCAAAAGATTATGTACCTAGTGTTTGATGTTTAGAAGAATTTTCCAAGGTATTTTATTTAGTTCCATCTTTTCTCCAACAAAAGTGAACAGTAACCAGTACAAGCATTTCACAGACTTTTTTTCCACTTCCCCTCCTTTTGACTTTTCCACAAACTCACGTAATGTTATACAAGTTCTGACAAAGGGAACAAGTCGTCCGGAATGGAATACCTTTAGTCAATGTTCATATGCTCAAAATGCAGTCTTTCACGCTTGTCTGCTCTTCTTTTTCTGGTTGCGTACACGGTTTGCATGTTATCAAGCTTTCTATGGTTATTGCATCTTACTGATTGAATGATGCGACTGCAGAGGACAAATGACGCATGAGAAAGTGAGCAATATTCAATAGAATACTCGGCTTCAGTTCAAGAGTTCGAAATCCTCGGCATAATAGACATTTTAGGTTCGGATATGCATGAAGCTTACGGAATTCGCATCGCTGATTTCATTCATCGGACACTATATTGTGGAATGTTGAGGAGTGGAATGTAACGCACCTTTTGTAAATTCTTTCTTCGAATTCTACAGGCACTCGTGGAACTGTTGAATAGAGTGTTTTTGGACTTGCTGATGATGACAAAATTGTTTCTTTAATGGCACTAACTTTCTTACCGGATTTTAACCACATTTGAAGAGGATAATGGGGAAATTCGAAATATTTTTTTGCACATTATATTGGAATCTCATGATGAGGTCGCACGCTGCGGCGTTTGTCCAGCTTGCAATAGAAATATTTCGATTGTAAAAATGACATTGGTTATGGATGCAAAAAGACTTCTGGAAATGAAAAATATTCCTCCAACATTAATCCCAATTTTCTCAGCAGTAATTTTCCTTTCCAGGCGTTTCAACTGCAAAGATGGTTTAATTAAAATTAGATTAAATTGCTGATATATTATTGATAAAAATTAAATAAAATGCATGTCATTACAGAAGCTGAATAACGAGACGATACGCATTTCTCTGTCACATATAGTAGTTTATGCGCATGTTCGTTGATTTCTGCACCATAATGGGTTAGCATTGCAATCCTAAATATCAGCATGGACGATGTAATTGATGCGTAAATCGTCATCCCTTGACCAGAAACACTTTTGGATGTAATCCACTGGCTTAGCTGTAAAAAAATGAAGTGCAATAATGTTAATACGACTTGGAATTTTCAAATTATTTATCGCTAACAACAAAATCCCTTACATGCATTGCCATAAGGTAAACATTTATAATGTAGGAGAGTAACAAAGGCGGTGATATAAATGCATTTAACTTCCTCAACAAACCACACAACTGTTCATAATCAATTCTAATTTTTTCCCAGTTTTTGTTCGGTTTTTGTTCGCCATGCTCAGTAATGTCGGAAGCTACCTCGGCCAACGTTTTAAAGTGGGTAGACATATTTTTGAAGAGAACAACCATCAAAATATCAACAAAATTCCATCCATAAGATTGCAATGCTTGTCTGCTGATCAGCCAGATCAAATGAATAAGACTGTATGGTAAAGACATTTCAACGCCCCATGATCTATGTACTCTTAGCATCAGAGGTACATTTGTGTCTGGAAACCATATCATAATATATGTTTGTACTTTTACATTCCTTTATACCTGACCAAATTGAGAAAATACTTACCAGATTTGTATGTTATTGGCTCATATGGCTTGTCCATTATACTTGTAACAACAGTTCCACATATGAACATAGTGTTTTCGATTATTCCAAACACAAGCCACCCTGTAGTAACTATAATACCGAAAGATTTAATGATCGAGGGGTGTCTGCCATTTATCAAGTTTGCGGCAACATTGTTCCAATCGTGGAGTAGTTGTTTGAAATGACGACATCTCAGCAGAAAGTAGGAATAACTGTTCAAAACAATTTAAGAATGTTTAATAAAGTCATTAGGGTTTTTAGTAAATGTATGTAGTACTCTTTTTTATTATGTTTATACTGCTTACTTAAACAGCATCACTAGGTAGTGAAAAAGACTACAAAAAATGCGTAAGGTTTTTAGGATGTCGCTTTCGTCCCCATATCCAATCCACTTTAGCTTGTAAATTCCTTTGCTAATTGAATTTAGCAAAATAAAAAAACTCCAGATTGCGGGTAAACTGTACCATCTATGGATGAGCAAATATCAACTGAAGTTAATTACGGATAATAAAGCCAGCAACATGTCCACTTTGCGTTATTTTTTGGTACCATTGATAACCGAGGAAATTACCTGAAGTCAAGTTGCAAATTTCCTTTCTGATTTTGCGAAATTCGTAATGGAAATAATCCAAGTATCTGTCCGATTCTCAAAGGATACAAAATGTTACTCAACAACATTTCGTGTGATTTGTGCGAATAAAGTAATAAGTAATGGTTATTGAATTTAAAGTATAAAGCTCACAAAATGAGTTTTTTGAACGGTATTCATATAAACCTCACTTTAAGTACATAATTATTTATGTATTGTCCAAAATTAGTAATAATATTCAAGCTTGTAATTTTGATTCCGGGGAAAGTTAAATGAAAACTTCAAAGTAGTGATTATTGAGTGAGAGAAAAACTATTATTGATTCATTTTGCTTGTCCAATTTAACATCGATTTTAATCCATTAGATAAAATGAATGAATATACATGTAAATTTACTTTTACGATTTTACGATCAATATCAGAAAATGTGTCGACGACTCCACCCTTTGATCATTTTAATCTTGGAGCTTAGCAAATCGAAAATACAAGTAATGATTCTAGTTTCGGTAATGGCTTGATAGTTTTGGTTTTCTATGCTTTCATTCATATATATCAAGCTGACTTCAACGAGCTGAAATGATGAGCATGTAAGTATATGCATGCAAAAAATACATAACAGTAGGAATTACGATAGCTGACGTCTTCGACTTCAATCCCACTTTCCACTTTGTGCCAAAAGCGAACCTTTGAACAAGCGCCACTCTACTCGCAGGAACACAAGTCTCTCGGAAAGATAAATGTCTTAATTAGAAAACATTATGATACGGTAGGTGTTAAATGAGCATTACAAAACGAAATTGACTATCTATCGACTTATACGAAAGGCCAAAAAGTAAAGCCAGCCATATTATTACATTCAACTCGCCATAACTGGAATATAAACAGAGTTCAGTACAACATTTATTTACGACACCATCACTAAATACTCACTCTCTAGTTGATTTTTATTTGCAGACTAGATTATTGTCCATCACTTTTGTTGACCCTTCAAATACTTATCGTAATAGTAATAACATAAACATAACATATTGACATAATTTTCACTCCATGTTTAATACATTTCTGTTAGGTAGAACGAAATGCCATTTTCTCTGTCCATCTGAATTTGTCAATTTTTGGTGTGCGAAAACTAACTTCCTGTTCCTACCGTAAACCAGAGACACATCCTGATAACGTTAACCCAAGAGTGGTATTCAAAAAGCATGAAATGAGACGGAAATCTATGTTATGTATGATTCTTACCTCTTCTACTTTATGTGCATGGAAAATGCTGAGGTCTAGCTAAACTGCAATAACGCTCATAACACATCCCATTACATCACAAGTAAATTGAACATTTAGAGGGAAACAATATTAAATTTGTGGTGGAAAGTGCTCTCTTGATGGAAAAGCCCTAATTAGTTTTTGGTATTAGGCGAAGCTGCTTCTTGCTAGTGCTCCTGATGCAGAAGGGGAAACCAGCCGTGCATAAGTGTGGCAAGCTCTGATGTGAATGCCATACTAGAGCAACCATATGTAGGTACATATATAAGTATGTTGTTCTCAAGCGTTTACCAGTTTGTAAGTAACAAAGTAACAGGCAATCGCATCCTTCTAACGAAGAGGATGAGAATGAGACATCCGTAGAAGAAAGCTTTACAGAACTGTACGACTTTCTCGCTGGAAGGCAAGCAATCTTCGGCTTGTAGAATGCTGACTCCTCGGCACTTTCTATTTTGGACCTACTAACTGGGAAACTGACAAGCGAAGGGGGAATTTTCTCCGTGAGCCACCTCCACCGCCACCGTGAATATATTTTGTTTTCTGCTGCTAGATTCCGTTCATAGCGAATACTCACTGTATAGCAGTGTGATGTTTGACTAATGAAGTAACCAACAAACTATTTAGAGAGTAAGTACGCATCTGGTGAAAATTTAGAGGAATTTCGATTTACAAATATGAAGTGTAGGATGCTGTAGTTAAATTACACGAAGCACTCACGCAGAGTAAAATCATTTAGTCTGGAAACATGAAGAAGCCAAATAAGATCGCCAGTATCTATTTTAAACTGGGGCTGCTGGACTATTTCTGGATTCTTGTCTTGAAGGCAAAGTCTAGTTAATCAGTAAATTAAATGAAAGCATAATAACATTTACCATCCAACAACCACAAGAAGCATAAGGATTGTTTCTGTTACACGAGTTCATTTGCTCAAAGCTGTGGCACAGCTGTGAACGAAGCTTAATTTGAAAATATATTGAAATGGGGTTTTCGTAAACATCAAAACTGCAAAATTACAAAGAAGAGATCGTGATTTCTGAGAACGTCCCTGGTAAAAAAAAACAAGGACATGCTAATTCCCACTTCCAACACTGTAACTTCATTTCCAAACAGTTAAATGTGTATTAATGAGTTATAATGGAAAATATTTAATGACCTCTATTGCAATGTTGCAATGACCTTTTGACTTTTTGCGTTGTACACATTCATCTTCTTCGTTACACATATTTTGCTAATACAGTGTAAACTTTCCTGAAGATAGGAGAAAACTTCCAGAATAGTTTGGTTGTTAGAAGGTTGTTTTACATATATTATTTGCAGAAAGTAATAACATAATGTAAAGTAATTTGCCTCAAGCCGGAAACTAGGTTGGATGCGATGTAATGTTTAACAAGGTGGATTAAATTACTAACGAGAGCAATGTTATTAATATTTCAGGAATTTTACTAGCGGTGAGAAAAGGTGTACCACAGATAAACCACTATATGCCAGAAAATACATGGATGCATCCAGAATTAAGTTAGGTGACACACTTCATGAAATTCAACATGTCAAGTGACATGACAAGACGTGATATAATTATGTCAGCTTCTGCAAAACGAATTTATAATCCAAGTTGAGGCTGGCATGCAAGGTGGGTTAGCGTAAGTTGAGAATGAATTCTCTTTTGCGAATTTCCATATTTGAAATTGGTAATGCCATCTTAGTAAAAACACTAACAAGCTATTCAATTTATTTTATTATTAGCAGAATACAGTGTTCTCGACTGTGATTAAGAGTATATTTCCAACTCTTTCACTGAATATCGATTGGTTGTTCCCTTCTGGAAAACGTACAACTTTACAAATCTGACAGATGTTGATTGAGACAATGTTATGCTGTCTGAGCCTCCATCCCCGTTGTAATTTTCATACACTGTTGTCCACGAGCTTTCGTCGTTTGATGTTTGAATTTGAAAGCCCTTAGCATAATCCGAATCCCATTCGACTACAACTCTAGAAACTGATTTCGCACTTCCCAAGTCAACATATATCCACTGCTCCTCCGATTGATCACTGTTCCATCGGGTGTTTATGTCACCGTCAACAGCGTTTGCAGGATTGAGAAGGGAATTCTCTTCACTGCTGCCTTTAATTGGGCGGTTGAGAGCGAGATTTTCATCGTTTCCTCCACCGTCACCAAATTCTAGATCACCTTGCCTCAGTGTTCTAGCAAGGTAGTAAGTGTCTTTTACACTTTGATCAGAGTTGAAAGCAGGATCTTTCAGATACTCAGCCCAAACCATAAACCAAATCCATCGGTTTTGTCTTTCTAGAACGGCTGGACTTGGGACAGCTCCCACCTCAGCAAGTGCAATTGGTTTCCCTTGGGCAACTTCCAACATTTTTTGGTAGTGTTGGTCGTTTGCTTGGACGTTCATCCAAACATCAAGAGAGGCAACATCAACGTAGTCGGCACCGGGCCAGTAGTCTCCAATCGAGTCCATCTGCACATCTTTCACACACCAGGTCCAGATCAAATTGTTGAATTTCGGTGATAAATAGTCGTAAGTGATTTGATACAATTTTCGGCTTCCATTCGCTCCAGGTCGTCCGCCCCACCAGGACCAACCTAAATTCGAGAATTAATTTTGCTAGATTTTTCACTATAGATAACATGCATTTTTGTTACTTCCATGTACCTTCGTTCATTTCATGAATGGGTCTCCAAATAGCAACAACACCGGCATCGTGAATCTGCTGCAGAAATGGTACAATTGTGTCCAACCTAGCTTTAAACTTATTATTCAAGTCGCCCCCGTCTTGAATCAAACTGTTCCATTGATCATCACTCAAATGAGCCAAAACACCACCTGAATTCCAGTCACAAGTTTCGCCCACCGTTGGTGGACACAAATGCCATGTTAAAGCGGGCACAGATCCGGCATTCCATTGTCGGATTGCCTCATCAACCATTGATTGTCTATTACGAACATCATCAGGCAAGAACAAAAAATCACCGCCCCAAAGACCAGGAAATAAGCCTGTAATGTCTTTTGCAACTCTTGTCCATTTCGTAGGGTCTGAGTTTGGCTCACGGTTGTGTTGCCCAGCTATTGTTTTGGAGCCAGAAATGCTAGAGAAGTAGCGGAGAACATCTGCTCTATTGGCTGTTTAAATATATAATAACCAAATTTTATTATGCGAAACCCGAAGAATGGCTCTGCTTTTCGGAAACGCATAGTTTTATATCGAAGAGTATTAATTACCTGATTCTCCTATGGTAATTAAGCCTACTACGCAGCAGACTACTACTGTGAGAAGTCGAATGGAATTCATCCTAATTTGGTGGAAACCTCCTGTTGTTCCTTCGTATTGTTTCTGACTGAATATACGAAACTGTATGTAAACCGAGAGTGCAGCATAATATACAAAACGGATTAATATTTTATCACTAATTTAATCATTAGCATTGGTTTTATCTGACCAGCTGCCAAAAACACGCACATAACATGACAATTGATTGACAAAATGACATTAACAAGAATTCAAACGCGTTTTATTTCAAGCATTGTCAATACTATCTTGCCATAGGTGTGTCACGTAATCATATAATCTGCATAATATCTATTTAGTTATCGGGGATTCGCTAGGGACCTTAAACACAACCTCATCATTACTTTATTGCAAACAAGACTATATTTAACAACGAATCTATATGTAGTCGACATTTGAAGTCTTTTTGTGCAATATAACTTCAGCTTGAAATACATTTCTGAACTCCAATCAATGCCAATGATAATGTCGACTACGTTAAAAATGCATGTCAGAACTTTGATTGATCATAACAATCATCAGGCATTCTGAACCTTACTTTTTCATTCTGGCACATCATCAGGTAATTTGATACTTTTACATTATTTAGTATATAACTTCAAGCTAACATAGCATCTGGATTACCTAATCTATTTAGAGATCGGATTCGCCGGCGTAAGCAATATAAAAGGCGAAAAAGTACAACAGATTACACGAAATAATTAAATTGCATTATGCTCATAGCAGGCTTAAGCAGTTGAAGGAGTAACAATTAATTCTACTAAAAATGTATGCATGTACACATTAGCTTGAATCCGGTTGTTTCCGGAGATTTAAATTCAGTATTATCCAGTACATCCTGTGTATGAATTGAAATGCATCGTTACTGAACAAAGCCAAAAGGGAAATAACCCAGCATGCCTTCATTTCTTTAGGAAGTGACCTCGTTGAACGGAAGATTAAACGGTTAAATACATGCAGGCTAGTTTTTGTTGGACTAATCAAGCATAAATTCTCATTGTATATCTTGTGCTGAGTGTTCACTTGTCAGCTTCCATCTGGATTTCATCTTTCAACCTCGCTCTTCTTTGTCGAAAAAAGAACCGGAGGAGATATGATTCCATAGCAGACTCAGATACGTTGCAAATACAAAGTCATCGTAGTGATTTCTCGTATTTGTTTTGATTTAGTAATGTAACGGTACCCCACGCAGCTCCTGGAATCAGCTAATGCAACCCCGAATTTTACGCATTCAGCAGTGTAATAATAATAGATGTAAATTTTATACGTGTGGCTGCACTTGGCATGATATCTAGATATTATTCTGGTTCCCTCTTGCCTGGGGAGTTTCATCTGGAAATTCTGCTCTGAGTTCCTAAAGTTTCCGGTAACTTTCGTGTTGAACAATCATCAGGAACAGACGGGTCGTTTATCTTGTTGACCACTAAAAGTTACTGAGGTGGCTAGCTTATGATGAGACTGTGAGTGACTAGAGAATATAGAGCTAACATCGTACCCAGGCTAACAAATCTACAACTGTATTTATGAGAATAGTTGCTAACTAGTGGAATTAAGTACATGCGTTCTTCCTTTTGGAAGAAGAAATTGTATTGTGATTAAGGATGTACTTTCGTTCAAAGAATTATAACCTGAACGAAATACTGCTTTCATTAAGTTCATCCACATATGAAAATGATACAGGTGGGGCACCAGTCACGTTTTATGAATGAAATTTGTTTCCCAAGGTTTGATGGTACTTACCATTCTCGTGTGAGATTAAGTTTTTAATCACAAATCAAATGGTTAAATTTTTGTTTCACATGGTGTGTCAAATTTTTGTATCCTTATACAGTCCTTTTCCACACAGCATCGGAAAATTGAATTCCATCGAGAAAATTCTGGGAAAACCTACACTACTGCTACGGAAGGTTTCAAAAAGAATATTAAGAATATGTATTCCCCGAAGCTTTCACGATGCTAAGTAGTGACGGCACTGCCAAAGAATTCTACAATTTCACAATTGATTCTAACAATAAGAATACGAACTTAGTTTTTCATGAGCATGAAAACTCGTCTGTTAGTACCTACTCTTCTGAGAAATAGCTAGTCCTTTGCATCCCCCTATCAACATTCTCCTGTTACGGAACAATTTCACTCTGGAAATTCTTGCTGTTCAAAATACATGCTTATTACTACATTAAAGTGGTATACATTCTACACGAGCAGAAAATTCACAGAACAACTTTACTATGATAAAAGTATTTTGTCCCTTCTCTCCAGTTTCAAAAAAAATGTAGACGATAGTTTCCATCACCGATCCAACCAGCCAAGCAAGCACAGCAGTTTATAAAAAAAGGAAGTGAAAGTGAGAGACGAAGAAAAAAGTAAGCCAATAAGCCAAGAATTTTTTATTGGATTTGACTTGATTCGTTCCTTTGTGCTTTGCTCGTGTGATAAGACGAGATCCCTAGCTTAAGTCCAGAGCGGAAAACATATATTTTCTTCAGGACCATAGGATATACCTAGATTGTACATCTATCTTCAATTCATACTGACAGACACACAGGAAAAAACCTGGGTTTCAAGTATATTCACGATACTTTGCAGATAGATGAGTGAATATGTAATGTGCAAGTGAGAATTTTTTCTGGTAAAAGGAAAAAATGCAAGTGTCACAACATAGTATAGGATCAGAGGAAAAATTTAAAAAGACGTTTCAGAGTTCGTTGTTGAAACGTCCAAATCTATACTTATTGTATGAGCTATACCTAATACCTATATACATGGAAGAGTTTTCACGAGTACAACTTGATACCCTTTTCCCCCAGTATTTCAGTCTATATTATATAGCCTTGTGCGCCTCCAACCAAACGAAAGTATATCAGAGACTTTCAACTTACCTGAAAAATATTGTCGAGATTGGAAGTATCCATGAAGTAGTCCATGAACTCTTATATACGAAGCGCCTACTTGCTTTACACGGCTCACTCACCGCTAGTAAGTCAGCAGCGAAGTAAGTAAAAGGGTCTGTCGAGATATGGCAAGGGAGGAGAGAAAAGACAATTTAGTGTGGGACTTGACACCGACCAGATTGGCTTCTTTTTCTTGCCCCATTCTCATGTCAAATGTCATATTTAGAGTCACTTTGAAATCGTACACGCTCTCTCTGCCTTTCTCTACATCGCCCTCTTCCTTCCTTTTCTGGGTATCTTGTGCAGAGAGGAGATTCCCAGAAAAAGTAAAAATACTAAAGAAAAAAAGGTGAAGACGAAGTACAATGAGCCACGAACCTAAGCTTCCGTTTTCTTTCCTTTACTTGCTGGCTTGCTTTATGTTTCACGTGATGCGGAAAAGAAAAGCTATGAACCACACATATCTCAGCTTTCTCTATACCAAGCCAAAAACTCTTGTCATGGACAATATTACTGAAATATGATATTCGCTTTCACATTCAAAATCGAACTAGTACACCATCTCCTCTTGCTTCCACACGAAGCTTCGAGTGTGTCTATGCATTTACACAATACAATATTATATTATCTGTAAATGGGGTCTATATTGTAGAAGGCGATGTACTTGTGTTGGCCCTGTGTGTTATTATGAGATTTTTTTGGACTAGTGCTAAAGCTTCAGACTGGGAGTTTGGAACCCCCATCGTGATCCTATTCTCGGTGTGCTCCAACTTACACGGCGAACATTTGGTGGAGAACTAGGAGAAATCTGCATCTCTCTCGTTCCCTCTCTTTTCCCAGATCGCGAATCCGGACTAAATGCTTTGATTTATTATTGCCGGTATCTATCTCCTCTCCTGCCGGGCCTTCCTTATCAGCAGGCATTCCCTCAAGGAGAACTTATAAAGTACACAGGGCGGGATACATCTCTTCCAAATTTTTCTCTTTTTCGGTACACTATTTAGGTATACTATAAGTAAATCACAAGTTTTGATATGAATGTATGAGCAATATCCTTTTGTATCACAGTAAGATTACGTACTTTTCACTCCACCAAAAACTGAGTGAGCTGAAGCATCCTGCTCCGGTATATTGTAAAACTATAAATGCATGCATCAGCTATATGAATGCCAAGTCACACACTCTCAATGTGTATGGATGAACATATTTAGAATATTTAAAATAACAATAATATCGTCTCAAATCAAAACGGAAATGGAGCATGATAGGTTTAGTACAACTTTTTATATCTATTACCTCTATATAGCTATTTCGATGAACGCACTTTCCCCATGAGCGACGCAGTTCTCCTTGTTAAATATCGCTTTCATTTATTTTTCAGCTTTGTTCCTCTTCAATCACTGCGAAATGATAATACACATATTTTACATTTATTGCTGGTTTACGCATTTCCCCTGTGCGTAGTGCAAGGTGGACGCATTAAAAGTGTACGAGATTGCAGTGTAGAGAGCGATTTGAAAGGCAATATCTTTTTCAGTAGCATCAGGTCACATGATACTCACAATACAAACGAATTACAGATACTTGGAGAGTCTTTTCGTGTTGCATAGTAGTACCTTTAACCAATAAAGACTTGAACTCGTGTACATGTAATATTTCAGATGATAGTTATGTACTTTCACAAGTGATCCTAGTGCTCTTCAGATCTTTCTCTTTTCCTGTGAATAATATGTGGGTGAGAGTAATAAATCAGTCAAATACAAGCAACCGGAGCATTACACCATCCGTTTCTCGCTTCACATTTCTTTAAGCAATATTCAGCCATGGCATGATGGTATGCACAACTGTCTTCTGGAGAACGTGTAATAGCTTATGGTCATGTATTTATTGCTTTCGTTAAACATTGAATGGTATATGCATAAGGAAATCTAGAATATATGTCAGCTTAATTGTAAATAAAACCGTAAATTTGTACTATTCTCTGATTCCCTTGTGCATAATTTTCCAATGACATTGTCATACGAAATTTGACACTTCGATGTCATTTAAGACGAGTTTAGAACGGGGGACGACGACATTTTAATTAAATATTTTATTGCAGTCGAGCAATGCGTTTATTTTCAATGAAAAACTTTCATTTTCATCAGACCAAAATGTCATTGTTGCAAAATGATAGGAAAACGAATTTAAAACGATATATTTTAGCGTTTTATTTCGTACAAAAGTTAATAACAAGCTGAAAGGTTGTGCAAAAAGGTGTGTTCATACCGATTTTAATGATCTGGAATCTTCGAAAGTAACAATTTAGAAAGTAAGAGTTTTTCCTGAAAAGTAAGTTTGAGAGAACGGTTGAGCTCACCTACTTTGGTAATGTAAAAGTCATGCGCGTTGAAATATCAATACCGACTTGATCTTCGATTCGATTGGTGAGACAAAGGTAAATTTTGTGTAAACGAAGGGAAGCCTTTAAGTATTCACGGTGTACGTGAACACTCTATCTTGTCGACGACAGTGAAGTAGAAAAAAGGGCAAGGCAGAATCGAAGAGTCTCCCAGGGAGTAATTTAAGAAATCGGTTTTTGATAATGCCTTCGACAATGAGGAGGCTCGGTAATGGACCTGGATAGAAAGTAGATTATGGTCTCAAGGGGTGTCACATAACTCTGTCTCCCGATGTCCCATTTACGTCCTTTTCCGTTCCTGGTTCAATTCTTTTTCTTAAGTAAGTTTTTTCTGCGTTTTTCGATTCCTTCTTTTTCTTCCTGTATATTTACAAATGTGGGGATCTTTATCCTTGTAGAATAAACTAGATAGTTGCCTAACTTCATCCTTAATGCTCCAACTTATATCTGACAATGAGCATTTTTACAGATAGAATTCAAATAGGTACACGAGTGTCATGCGAGTGCCATGATGAACCAAGACTGGGTAAAATTCTGGTTTAAATCAAGTTAAAAACATTCCGTAAATATAAATACATAACGAGGTTAGCATCAATTATATTGATTGGATTTTCGAAACGGTAACAATTCGGTCACAGTTTCAAACGACTGATGAACTAGAACTTATAGCTCTCATCCCATAGAAAACGACGAAAGAATCATAGGGACTGAATTGCGAACTGGCTTATAGGGGAAATGAGTTTCTTGCAGGGGTAGTAAACGACGAAGGAAAGGAACGTTGCTGCCATCAAGTCGCACGGAAACACAACTTTCCCAACAAGCAAAGTACTGCACATCGGAGGGATTTTTTTCATTGTTCTATTTGTTAAACAGCTCCACTCCATCTAATTGTACAGGTTGAAAATCTTAAAGTGCATTGCTAAACAATTATTTGTCTTGTTTCAAAAATGACATACTTTATATTTTTATTGTAAGCTGTTAAGTGATGTAAACTTTTCCGAAAACTAAATCTTTCTGGATATATGTATGTCTGTGATAATATTTTCATGATAACTTGAATTAGGTATAACTTATCAGCAAATCACTCACACCAGTTATCAGTAATATAACAGTTCATAACCTTGGATTATTTCTGTTCTCACCTACTGTCTACGAGATCATTTGAATACTTGATTTCAAATGTCTCTTGATTCATGTTTTGTGCGTGGGTGTTGCATGCCCACTCTAAAAATATTATTAATCATTTTGTTAACAACATTTCAAGAAGTCTTGTTGCCTCAAACATAAAAAATTGCCTGTTGACATTGACTTTATTTTTTGTACAAACGGTTTAACCCTTAAAAAATTTCATGGACGGAATTTATTCGTAAGATTCGTAATCATTGCAATTTTGTGGTATCGTATGTAATAACATGGAATTCCAGATAGACTTATGTACACCGCATAAAATCCTAACCACTATGATTATGATTACCAAGGTTTGTTTCTTATAATATATCATGTCGGTGATTTACTCTATAGCATTTACAAGTGGGTGTAATTATAGCATAGCTGGTTGGTATTTTAAATAAAAATATGCTGCAATTTGTGCCTGCCTGGCAGTTAATTGGAAACGAAATCACTATTTGAGAGAAAAATCCTCTGTACAGGAAGTGACGTGCAGCATACTCCTCTTCTGGAGGGAATGTAATTTCATATACATTAGGCACGAAACTGATTTTTCTAGTGTTCTTGTAATTTAAAATCCATGACATGCCAAGAAGCATCAGCAACCAACGACACACCACCTCTCTGTTGGTTAACAACGAATTTGTCCCACACACATGAGTAGTGAGTCGTTTTGATTCGTTAATGAAAAATTCCCATCGCGCCAGCACAGTTTAAAGTTCAATCTAGATCAAAGCAATGCTGTGGAAGCACTCATAATTGCTCATAAAAAATTCCGACCTATGGTGCACAGCACACGGGATGATTTGAAGAGCCAATAATTAACAATGACGTATGCAAAGAGGGTAAATCTCGGGTGTCTCGAATATTACAAGGTTGGTCGGAAATATCACAATAGGATTTTTATTAAATATTAGAAGCTTTGTTGTTTACAACCAGAGCTCTTGTGATCGTGAGCTAATTTAATGTGAGCCTAACTGCACTTTAAACTTAGGTTTTAGATTAAGATAAGACCTCACAATGAGTATACTATCTATGTACTTTGTACTTCTATGTAGAAATGAGTTATCGCTTTGAAAATACGTGGCTTGCTTGTCAGCATTTACTAGTGGATATTTGTGATTCTAAAGAAAAATACATGTCAAAATAGAGGTATTTTGTGAACACTTTTTAAGAAGAGCGTGTGAAATGTATTTCATAATTGCACATTAAATGTCAAAAGTTACAGCACGCAACAAGTTTCCAGATAGAATTGTACAAACAGTCACGTACTAGCCAGCACATACCTTTAAAAAAAGTAGCAGTTTTGAAACCTAATAAAAGTTTACCGGTAATGGTACAAATGGTACTACGTTTAAGAACACCCAAAATACGGTTTATCATTGATTTTAATGCAATGAGGATATTTATTCCCAACTACCCACATATATGTGATCCACACAGTCTTAAACATTTTAGCACTTTTAAAACATCTTTGTTTCCAACAAACGAAAGTCCATACTTTTACTCGTCAATACCCATTGGATCTTAGCTTGAGGTTTTAAAAATTGTCAAATTTGCATCTTTGCGGTAGTAATACTTGACGTATTTGGTCTGGCTGGAATCACTAAAAATCTTTGCAAATTACATACTTATCTATGCAAATAAATATATTTTAAGATAGTACATGATGAGGTGCGTATGAGTATACTCTTTGATCTCACCGTTGTCTTGCTAAACCACGTCGTGTTACTGCAACACTCTCCTGATCTTTCCTACTATCCAATCCAAGAGCAAAAGAACTTGTTCGTTTGCCTCAGTTCAGTCGTCTCTCATCAGCAGTTATGGTGGTGCACACCTATGGTGATGTGATGACGATAATGATGATGAGAAGCGGCTGACGGTCAGCCGGCAAGGAAATGAACAAACGCGTGCAATTTTATACGTAAGGAACGTACGACATGTAATCTAAGCAGCTTGTTGTAATATCCTAAACTAATGTACCTACATAATATTAAACACACATTTAGTGCATGGGAGAGGAAGTGCAAACTTATTAGATAAATGAAAACGTGTTTAGAAATAAAAAGCTGATCAGATGAAACCACTTTTTCTCCACATTTTCGTAATAGTCTTTACGATCATCTCATAGTCATGTCATGATTGAATGTACCTCCACCTACTTAAGATATTCTTTAGAAATATGCTTTCAGTTTAGTTTGAGTAATACCACTAATTTACTGCATGACATGTTTAATAACGTTTTATACTAGTGAGCAGTGGTCATTCGATCTTTTTTACATGTACATGTAAGTAATTACGAAAGTTTTAATAGGACTGATATAACAATTTTAAATCTACATGGTTTCATTGATGACAACGCGGGGTGCTTACACAAAGTAACATAATGTATCAAATCTTCTATGGACGAATTCTTCAAAATTACCCATGTGACATGTGACACCAAGATGAACAGTTAGTGATGTGCACTAGTGCACCATTATTCGACATTAGTCATTATTTTATTGACATTACTAGTCACTAGATGATAATTCTACTGGCTATAGGCAGGCTATGATTCAAACGTATTAATGATCACCAGTTTGAATTTGAAAGATCATGATGACATTTTTATTAGTTCCATGTGTACATCTCTGTATTTATATTACTTTTAAATTGTGAGCTCATGCATATGTCAAAGTACATCCACTGATCCACGTATGCGAAAGTACGCCTCTCACGACTCCCGTTCATAGTTCACCATTTAAAACTCTGCATTTACACGGGAACATGTCATTTCTCCACATCTCCCTCCTCGAATGACCGTTTTTCCGCCTATAAACTTTGGACTTAAATCTGACCATACTCAACAAGTGATACAATGCATATTTGCTGCATGTAAACTAAAGCACACTTAATGAACTTCAGCGTCACTTAATTTCTGTAGCGTACTTAACAATCATCCCATAACCTTCATGAATCACGATGATAACTAGTATACGCAGCTTCATCACATGCATGCCTTGCCTAACACAATATTAGGGAAAACCACAACACACCAGCAAGCAACAGTTCACCTCTCTGTCTCGTTGAGAAAATTGTGGCACGTATATATATAAAGTTGTGGTTTGCAAGGGAATGCCAACAGTAGATCATTTCCTCTCTTTCGGAGCAAACCAAGAAAAGCAAAGCAAAACTGTGAGAAAAAGCTAGTGCGTAGCTGCCGTGTTTCTTCCATCTGAGTAGGTTTCCTCTCATATAAGCTAACTCGTCCGGTGTGTTCATTCTCTTTTCGCTATTTAGCATCTGGACCGAGCAGACACTTGTTTCCTCTCTTGCTGTTTTATACGGACATGAGAGCAGAGTCAAAGCTTTCACTCACTACCTGCGAACCAAACTCGCTTTCTTTTTTGTGAATTCTTTTCATTCTTTTTAACTTTTAACCTTAATAGTAAATTGTCTGCGTGTGTCAACTAGAGATAACACTTGTTCCGGATTATATGTCGACTTAAGTTTTCCAACTTGCGAAAATCATCTGATAATTTATCGTATTCGTTGCAAAAATAGCGGAGGATTCCTATTGGACCTTCGGATCATTGCCGTCATCTCCGGGTGTTTATTGATCGAGCCTAACTTTCTTTCTCCTCTCCGGTTCTCAAGGACAAAACAAGTAAGTATCTTTACTTCTGAATTATTCTAGTGTTTGTGTCGGATAAGCGAGCATGCATAATGCTAGAGTATAGATAGATACGTACTATTAGTAGCAATATTGTCAGGCAGGATGTCATTGAGATTCTTGACAGTTTGTTATGAGAATAACGGTAAAAAATATTTACAATTTATTAGAAAATTTAGAAGTGTGTGCCAGTCATAGAGGAATACAGAGTAATCATTGATATTTAAACCGAAAAATAAAGCTGAGAAAATCGTATTTCCAGTGTTTGTATCTACTTTCCTTTGCAATGCTAAATTGCAGTAGTTAAAGGTCACAAAAAGCCCGTGGATTTTCCATAGACTTGATAACATTGAAATCTTTTTTTCTGCTAGCGCCAGGCTTTGATCACTCTTGTTATATCTAATTTTACCTGGGGCCAGTCTGATAATTTAAACAATAAGGTTTCATTCATTCATATTATATCATTTTCTTTTTTCGCGTGTTTCGTTTATGTTAATATTTAAATCAGAGCTAGATTACTAAAATTCATGAATTGCATGCAAGCAAGAAAGTTTTTTAAAATTTTCCTTTCTTTCCCATACAATATTTTTTTATTTTCCCATGTCATATGCTAACAATAACCCATGCAGTTTAACATAATAGCAAGTGAAAGACAAGCCATTCTTCTGGCAATATTGTTTTGTTCAAACGATATTTGTTAGAAATACAAATCTAAATTATGGGGAAAGTCGTAATATTACGTCAGCAAAAAATTACATTTTGTGAGCCTAGCTGCATACCGTATCAGCACATAATACATTACGTATATTACAAAATTTCACATGTACAAGGAAATCATACTTCCTTGACCCTACTTATCTACCCCCCTCGCTGATGACGTAATATATGGACTTTCCCATGCCACTTCATTGAGCTGGTTGTGTTGTGATGATTATGAATGACATGCACACCACTCTACAGAAAGCAAAAACATTTTATGCATATTTGTATTGAGCGTGAGATATATTTAAACTTCGGACATCGGAGAACCAACCATTTGTCCTTTAAAATTTAGGCATCATCACCTTGTAGAAATGAAATATGATTTTTGCAAAACTTTCCTACTAACTAACATAACAACATGAAGACACGAGTCTCCGCATATACGCATCGAGAATATAATTTAGTATTGTATAGATAGTTTCAATATAATTTTGACTATTGCATGCTTCATTCACGTTCATCAGGTAATAAGCTGAAGAATCATTAACTTCATATCCAGCAACTCATTAGAACGAGTAATTGCGTTGTTTTATTGAAAAACACATGCATAAAGGAAAATGGAAATTCTCACTGTAATTTGATTTTCGTGGAGGAAGGCATCCAATAGCTGCAATAAAATACAAGACGAAAATTACTTCAAACGTCATCGAATAACTGGAGTTATTACGAAATTATTGAAGCCAATTCAAGGATATTTCAATATCCTTTATTTTACAAGTGCATAGGAAATTTTGGAATACAATGACAATGTTTGAAAGAAACAATGGATATGGAGACGTGTCATAGTCATAATACAAATGCGCAACGGAAAACGTAGGTAAAAAGTAGCATAAACACAACTCATGGTTGTGTTGTGACGCATACAGCACCACATGAGCAATATGATCATAACTAACCCAAGGTAACATGATGATCATCGTCATGCCATGCTAGCACTATCATGCATGGAGCTCATGAAAATATGTGGTAGAGTGGTAGCACAGCACAACGCGTTGCGCTGCTTGCTTCTTGTCTTACTGCTGAGAGTAAGTTGCAATTTGCAACAACCCCAACCTATCGTTTTATCACATCAGGTTCTTATTGGAGGAAGTAAGTACGCCAAAATGTTGTCCACGACGGGCAGCGCACTCAACAACTACATGCCATATGTGTGAACAATATGTACCTATTTTATCACAGGGTATGGATACCGGCTTTTTACAGTAGGAAAGATGGTGCGTTGTTGAGTTGACGAACGTATAGTAAAGTTGTATTGAGCAGCGAATTCATATAGGGTTATATAAAGCATGCCAATTTAAACCGACTTCGACTTTCTGACAGTGGCAATGTCAATGGAAACATAAATGCGTTTTTAGACGGACGAGTGAAACAAAAAAAACATACCTAACATAATCAGATGAGTAGGCCAACGTTGTCCACGTTGCTTTAACATTCCTCCTGGCCCTGGCATTGGCAAAGAATTGCTCTCAGCTCGTACGATGCATTCTGCATTGGTGGAAAGACTTGATCGTACGATCAACAGCTTATTACCAGACCACAAGACGACTGACTGCTCGTTGCTGAAAAGCCACTCAATAACGCAACAACTTCTTTCACCCTCTTCTAATCCTCCGAGAATCATTCATTATGTACATATTTCGCCTAATGATAATTGTATTGTGTGGTCCAGGACGTTACCTGAAACTACGTAGGTATTATTTCTTCATAATGTTAATGAGTTGTAGATTTTTTGCAAAAAAATGTTTAGCTAGATTTGCTTGGAAGATGTACTAATTTCTTGCGAAACATAATGGATGACATGCGGCTAAGGAAAATCCGTCAATTAATGTGGTTAGCTATGCAGCATACACTAAAACTCATTCATTTGTTCTCAGCAGTTTAGTAATTCTTGAGCATTCGTGTGAAATGCATTGGTTTATTTTGCAAAAAAAACAAGGAAAATCCCACGGTCTTTTTAACGTAGGAACAAAAGATGATGATGACAGTGAGCTAATGAAATTAGATAAATACGTCAGTTGTTTGCGTTCAATTTTTAGTGTTTCATCGTTATTAAATATTGTAATTCAAACTCATTACTAAATAAAACAATATTTAGCTCAAGAATAACTAAGCCTGATTTGAATTGAATAATAGGTTGCAAGTATTCTCTGCACTCTGCACACTTGACCAAGTGTGCATATTACCACGGCTCAGAGTCGTAGGTTGTGGAATCACACAATGAGCTCGTGATGCGTACTATAGGGAAAATATTGCAGAAGTATAAAAATTTGGCAATCTACATAACTATGAGAAATGATGCTATCTAGCACGGACGGTTGGATGAGCGGACATCATCGTAGCATAAGTATTTAATAGTGCGAGTCCCGAGGATCCAACTATTACTTACATTCACAATCGCATTTCCCTCGTCCCATAGTTATGTCCTCCTATCCGCTTGAGACATGAACCCGGTTGGACTTTACAAAGAATCATCTTCTGATCATGCACTCATCACAGGAACAGCTTCATACAGGCATTTTGCAATATTATGTACATGAAGTACTTAAGATTACCTACGGTGTCCCATCACACCTTTGAAACCAGGTTGAAAGGCACCAATTTCACATGATTTCTGGAAATGCTATTTATCCTAGGTTTTCCGGTGATGCAACAGTTTGAGAAATAACTTTTTTGTTATCTGAAAACATGGGTAGAGAGATGACCTTTTCCATGTAACATGCGTAGCGTAGGTGCTTAAACTTAATCCCCATACTGTGGTTCATGTTTTTGTAAGATTACGTAACGATCAGAGATCACTTACTGTGAATGACAGCAGAGGTTATTTTTTAAACTAGTAATTAGTAATGTCGGTTTCAGTTTCGAATTTATACGAAGTATTGCTCAAATTTGTTCATTAAAATAGATTAGATAGACTCAGACAACATGTGGATCAAAATTCTACGTATGCATATTATTATTACGTCATCAGAAATCTGAGGTTCATTTCGCTTATGAGAGATTGGATTCAATGGATTCTATACAATGCATGGAAAAGTAATTTTCAGTGTAAATTATTTGAGAACATGTAAAAGACTAAGAAAAAGCTCACAGTGGAGTGTGATGTGGAGGAAACAACGTAAAATGCATTAAATTTCTTCGTATACAAATAGCTTCCATATAGCTATAAATCAAAATCAGACCGTTGCATTTTGCAATACTAATAATTTCGTTCAAGGTTTAGAGAAACTAAAGATACATGTTATTATGTTATGAGAAAGTAAAATCTTATGATATTTAATTAATTATGTATTTGCATTTCTTCTTCACAGATAATTTTCCAAACTATATTTCACCGAATGCCTCCAGACGGTTCAACAGACATCATGGGCAGGAGCCAAGCGTGTGCTGAAACTAGGAGAGTTACTAACCCCCATGATACCATGGACTCTGAGCCAGAAGTTCATTCTGCATCAACCCCCGCAGAAACCACATGTACAGAAGCTTCAGTTTTGAAGCAACCATCAATAACATCATCCACTATTGACCAAAAGATACCGGATGTTGAAGTGAAGGAAACTGCGGACTCAAGAGTGACCGAAAGGAAAAGTTCGAAAAACAATGCAGTGAAACCAGATGGCGAAATTGATGTCATGGACATTCCTTCTACTGTCGATATTGTCTGGAGAAATGTTGCTCTCTTTGTGTACCTCCACATTGCATCCGCGGTTGGTCTTTACCTATTGGTAACGGGACAAGTGATGTGGCAAACTATTATATGGAGTAAGAATCCTCAAGAACCTTTATGATTTTTTAAAGAATGTATTGAATGCATAAATGAAATATCTAACTTAATTATGGTATGATTTTATAGCTGGTCTTATGCACTTATGTGGTGCTTTTGGAATCACAGCTGGAGCTCACAGATATTGGGCTCATAAATCCTTCAAGGCCACTTTGCCACTTAAATTAATTCTTGTATTTATGCAAACTGTTTCATTCCAGGTACGTTTCATTTCGTATGATCATATGTCATGATTCCCTTTTTACTGTTAAATTTAGAACAGTGAGTGACTAGTTTCGAATTAAATACAAGTATCTAATCGTGTCCCGTTTTTCCTATTACAGAATAGCGTCCACGAATGGAGTAGAGACCATCGTGTGCATCATAAATACAGTGAAACGAATGCTGATCCTCATAACGCCAAACGTGGATTTTTCTTTGCTCACATGGGATGGCTTTTATGCCGCAAGCATCCGGCTGTGAAGGAAAAGGGCAAGCAAATCGACATGTCTGATCTTGAAGCAGACCCAATTCTCATGTTCCAGAAGAAGTAGGATTTCATCATGTTTATCTCTAGATTATACTCTCCGTATGGATTCCATGTGACACATTCAGTACCTGGTATTAATTGATGTAATCATTTTATTACAGATACTATGTACCACTAGTATTGACATGCAGCTTCATCATGCCAACGTTTGTTGCGTGGTACTGCTGGGGAGAAAGTTTCATAACTGCCTATTGCTTCGCCGCCCAACTTCGTTATTGTTTCAATTTGCACTGCACATGGTTGGTTAACAGCGCAGCTCATTTATGGGGCGACAAGCCGTATGACAAGTAAGTGATCATGTGATTATGTAATTGAAGCTGATGATAAAATGCTTGCAAGAAAAGTAGAAACTGTTTCTAACGATTTTCTACTACGTATGGAAACCTGAGAAAGAGTCAACTAGCACAGCTAGTTTAGCAAGCAGTATGGGAATGAGCCATGGTGGACCGTGGGGTTGGGGTGATAAAGATATTACATTAGCAGATGCGCAAGTGACGCAGACGCTATACCCTCTCATTTCTCTTCATGAGGATTAAATTAAACTCCAATGAAACTCATTACTGACTAAGTTAAAGATTTGTGATAGCTAAATGTTATATACACACATACACCCCCGCCCAGTTTCAGTTTGATCGTTGTATTGTTGTTTTAGTAATCAATTCACAAATTATTATGTGAAGCAGACAATTGAAGGTTACATGTACGTAGTGTAGTGCAATTAACTACGAAATTAGTAACAACGTAAAGTTTCCCAACGTATTTAGTAAATAACAAAAACTGTCACGTGTTGACTTGTTATATTGTTTGCAAAATTATGTAAGTTCCAAAACCGAGCACTTTTACAGTATGCTATTATTACGTTTCACAATTGTGTGCACTGTGCAGTATATTTGCATAGTAAATTGTTGAAAAACATGCATACCTAAACAGGTACAGATTACATTATTACTGGATTTACTTAAATATTTAGCTTCGTACTCTGTTTTGATTAAATTTGTATACATGGAAAACTTTCAGTCTGTATATTTGCAATGTCCTTCCGGTGATAGTTCGACTGTTCTTCTAATGAATGAACATCATAGTTTGTAATGTACACATCGGTAAATGTGTATTTTTAAAAAATCTACGTAAATACTTTTTTATAAAAAGCAATTCTGGAAACTATGTACTCCTCAGTATAAAACAGAACTTGCAATCGGTAATTAACCTTTCTCAGATATTTATAGTATGCATACAACTAATAGCTATATTGATATTAGCTCCATGTACAGAATCCAGAATGTTTTGGAATAATACCGAAATCTTCTTGAAAAAAATAAATATTATTGTAAAAGTTATTGTAATTTAAAGACATGCGTTTTCTATATCATCCTTTTATTTAATAAACTTAATGCTCATCTTTCAATACCTATAACAAGAATTTTAATTCTTGAGCACATACCCCATGACCATATTCTCAATATTGATAAATTACGCCCACATAATACAAGCGCAAAAGAAATGACTAACATATTTCTATTAAAATATTATAATGTTGCATATGTTGTATGTATTTAATATGCATACCTATGAATATGACAATTCGATCATTTTTTGGCTTGGCCGTTTGAACTGTTAGAAAATTATCATTTTTCTCATGAAACGCATATAAAGATGAAGCTCTCTCTACTCTACTTACTACTTACTAAATACATATCACAGAATCCCAATTCACACGCACTCATTCACCGTTTACACTTTACACAATTTACACAAGTTGATCTGTAAAAAATGTGAAGTGAACTCCATTCATCGTTTCAAGTCTGTCTTCTGTGTATACGTACCTATGTGTGTGGCCTGTGCCTGTGTGATTCATGTGTCGGATAGGGATAGGGATATAAACAGTCACCCACCAACACCAAAATTATTAAGTCTTCAGTCATATTTAACTCCTAGGACCAAAAAAATTGCTAGTTGCTTACACTGTCTGCAGACATTTAATTACTTGTGTCATTATGTATTGTTGATTTAACAATCAATCAATTTGATTGTTGATAATGATTAATATCTGATCAAGAAAGAATACAGTTTTTCAAAATCAATCCCCCAGTTTTTGTCGACAACAGCTGATTGCAACCTGTACCTTCATATCAGTTTTTCATTGGAAGTTTGTTTGGGTGCGAGTGGGGTTGGAACTTTTATTTTAAATTCAGTATATTTTAGTAGTTGGGAAAGTATTTGAAAATTTGCAAAGATGCCGAAGGCTGAGAAGGGAACGCCAAAACATTTGGCAAATAAAATGAAGGCGAAGGGCCTTCAGAAACTGAGGTGGTATTGCCAGATGTGTCAGAAACAGTGCAGAGATGAAAATGGTTTCAAGTGTCACACGACGTCGGAGAGCCATCAAAGACAGCTTCTACTGTTTGCTGATAACCCTCATAAGTTTCTGGACGATTACTCCAGGTAGATAAACTTTCAACATAATTTATGAATTTTGAACGTTGAACAAAGGATTTACTTGTGACATGACAGACAAAAATTAACGCTAAATTTTTCGGGTTTTAGTGAATTTAAGAATGGATATGTTGAGCTCCTCCGACGTAGGTTTGGTACAAAACGAGTTCATTCTAATCAAGTAAGTTTACTTTAAATTATGATGTACTATTTCTTAAATCGCTGGATAATGGAGAGGTCTGTTGTTTTGTAATAAAAATTTGTGTACTATTTTGTAGATTTATCAGGAATATATCTCTGATAAAGACCACCTACATATGAACGCCACAAAATGGTTGACATTGACAGAATTTGTCAAATGGCTGGGCCGAGAAGGAATTTGTACGGTTGATGAAACTGAAAAGGGTTGGTTTGTCACATATATAGACAGGTAAAATCACACTTAATTTGTATATCATGCTGGCAAAGCTGCAAAAATGTTTGGAAACGGTTTATTTCATTCTGTGCTTCTGCTCAGTTAAAATTTGATCATGTTATTTTCAGGGATCCTGAAACGATTGCTAGACAGCAACAATTGGCAAAGAAAGAGAAAATGGATAAAGACGACGAGGAAAGAATGATGGAGTTTATTGAAAAACAGGTACTTTTCAGTTGCAAACTCTGGTCTTATATTTTTAAAAAAGTTTTAAACCTAAACGGATCAATTAATTTGTATGAAAGGTTGAGCGTGCTGGTAAGGATGGGAATACGGAAGAACCTAAGTTTACAGAACTTGTCCGTTCCAGTGAAGAAGAAAAGCTTCAACTTCAATTAAGTCTAAAATCATCGTCGTCCAAGCCATCAACATCTGGCGCAGGGAATTCAAATGTATTTAAAATTCCTAAAAAGGATTGGGATACAGCCTCAGTAAAAAGCTATAAAAGTACCTCCAGCTCAGTCGCCTCTAATGGGAAGCGGAAATTGTCGGCCTTAGAACAAATCAAAGAGGAGCAGGAGAGAATGAAGCAAAAGAAGTTCCGTAAAGACTATTGGCTAACAGAAGTAAGTCAGTTTTGCACCTGTAAATATACATAGTATTTAGTAGTTGTTAGTATTATTTTTTTTGGTAAAGTTCTGAATTGTAAGTATTGATTTTCATGATTTTGACTTCATTTTTCAGGGTATAGTCGTAAAAGTGATAACGAAACGACTAGGAGATAAATATTACAAAGAGAAAGGATACATAGTGGAGGTTATAGATAAGTACGTGGGTGTCATAAAAATGTTGGAGACTGGTCACAAGTTGAAGCTTGATCAGGAGCATCTAGAAACAGTGATTCCTTCTCCAGGTAATATTATCATTATCATTTCTACGGCTTCTGTATGTAAAGCTCCCGTCACCCGTGTGGACGAAGGCGTGCCAAACTTTTTACGATTCATGACATCAACCGCCGAAATTTAATTTCACTCCGGTGTCAGTTTGTCCGTCAGTAAAATTGCCTTGGTCTGTAAATTGTTCCCAAAAAACAAAAAAACTATCATGTACTGCATGTTAGAATAAAAATAGGCATATACGAGTATTATCTATCGTATCCGTATGTTGTAGCCTTTAATCATTTGATAGTTTTCTTACAGTGCCCCACAGAGCCCAAAGTATCTATGTGGTTCTTGTACTGTAACATAAACAAGATATATATGTAATATTTGCACACATGACACATGGTCTTATTATTGTGAGTTCGGGAATTGTGACAGGCTGATGACGGCTGAGTTGTCTGGAATTGGCTCTTGTAATATTGCTTGTTACTTTTGTATAATATTTAAAATATTTGGTTTGTTTTAAAATATTTTATTAGGAAGAGAAGTCAAAATCCTCAATAGTGAGTATCGTGGGAATACGGCCATCCTCCAGTCTGTGGATATGGACAAATTTTGTGTTACAATAAGAATTAATTCTGTGAGTAAAAGTTTGTATCACACGCTTCTTCATGTGTATTACGAAGACAGATCGTTACAGGTATGTAAGTAGGTAATATTTTGCTTAATATTACTTTTTTGTCACTGCAGGGAGAGTTCGACGGAACAACTCTGAGAGGAATAGCATATGAAGATATTAGTAAAGTGCATTCTTGAACACTCAATGTTACGGAAATCAAAGTTGAATTCTTATTGGTGATTGGTCATCAGTGAGTGTGCTGTGCATTGTATATCGTATATAATCTGAAAGACTAAACTGGAAACTGGAAATTATTGTAACGTGTGGGATCAGATCGTTTAATATAAATACCTTTGACCAAGGGCTGAATCATGTTCGAACGAGTTTTCATCACTGTTGGAACTACATCGTTTCAGCAACTTATTAATCTGATTTTATCAGAAGATGCGGTGGACTTATTTCTCAAGTGGGGGGTTAAACAAGTCAGAATACAGGCAGGGAAGGGATGTGTTAAAAAGGAGGATATGTGGAAACAGAAGGGTATCGAGTTTAAAATGTATGATTATAAATCGTCTGTTGTGGAAGACATGCAATGGGCTGACTTAATAATTAGCCATGCGGGCGCTGGAACAACTGTTGAAGCCTTAGATCTAGGAAAAGTTCTGCTAGTAGTCCCAAATGAGACCCTAATGGACAATCATCAGTTAGAGTTGGCTAATAAGCTCAGTCAAGAAAAGTACGCGTTTATGGCGACAATTGAAACATTCTTTGATCAAGCAGCGAAAATTGATCCGAAGAGCGTGAGACCTTTCCCCCGTGCCCAACCTGAACTTGTTGCTGAGTGTATTTATAAAGATATTTTGAAAATGGAGTTTAAAAGCAAATAGTGATATTTAAAATATTATTTTCGTTAATTTCTAAATAAATGAATAATTACGAAAAGAATATTCGTTTGCCTTATTCATTCATTCTTAGGTGGTATACATATATTTTGCTGTAGTCCATGTGTGCCACAGCATATCGGTCATTCGTCGTTACACATTCAACATTGGTTTATGTATGAGGATTATGATTTATGAGATACTTTTTTGTCATGCGTTAACTTGTTTTATGTTGTTTGGATAATGTGGTAGTTGGTAGTCTCAGTCTCCTCAACTCTTGATAAAAGCTTTTTTGATAAGAATTCACCAATTCACTTCAGTGAGTCCTACTTATGCATGTATGAAGAATCATGTAAACATATTACACAGTTTTTGTTTTCGTAATACAATCTCAGCGGAACAAAATATTGACGGTTCAATCCATCTCCATGAGATAATACTTTCAGTCCGCAGAGATTTCAGAGACAGGTCATATCATAATTTGTGTGATTCATTGGTATTTATTTGGACTGGACTGTTGAAAGTGGGGAATCCTCACTCTCAAGGATACTCAAGTCATTCGTAGCAAAGCATAACAATAATTTCTAACCTTTTTCACAAATAATATTTAAATTAATCACAAAATCTATTATAATGCTGGTAAACCTGCTTCCACACTTTCCGAATTCCATGGGTTTGGTTATTGTAATTCTTGTAAGCTTTACAATAATAAGTGAATTATATGCCAGTAGTGTGCATCAAAGGTTGTCATCATCATCTAGCCAGGGAAGTTGTGAGATAAGCCATGATGATTTTGAGTGCAACCAAAATCCAGAATGTAACTTAGATCCACAACTCGTGCAGGAAATTGCAACTTACAAAGACGTCGCGGACAGAATCATTGAAGAAGTATTACATGGCTCATATAAAGGCAGAGCATATTCAGACTTGGAAAATTTTGTCGATACCTTCGGAGCAAGATTTTCAGGCACACCCACTTTAGAAAGAGCAATAGACTTCATGTTAAATCGTATGCAAGAGATATCATTAGAAAATGTACATGGAGAAAACGCAAGTATTCCACAGTGGGTCAGGTACAGCATGAATAATTTATTGGACATTAACATGTATAATGTACATCCATAATAATAACAGAAAAGTGGCGTTACGTGAGTGTTGAAATCGAATTTTAGAGGTTACGAATATGCTGAAATGATATCTCCCAGGACAAAGAGGATAAGCATTTTAGGTCTTGGTCATACCATAGGTACTCCTATGGGAGGATTGGAGGCGGATGTATTAGTCGTTAGGAATTTCACTGAACTACAAAATCGTGCTTCCGAGGTGACACATGATAAAATAGTAACGTAGTCGCATAAATGACCATGTTTCTGTTACACAATTTAGACCTTAATAATGTATCAATAGGCAAAGGGAAAGATCGTAGTATACAATGCGGAATTTGTAGACTACTTAACTACATCAGAATACCGAAAGCGTGGTGCAGTTGAAGCGTCCAACGTTGGCGCAGTAGCCTCTCTGACACGATCTGTCGGACCGCTATCCTTAAATACACCTCATACTGGAACAACTAACTATGTCGAAAATGTTACCAAAATACCTGCAGCTTGCATAACCATAGAAGACGCAGATTTTTTTCAAAGACTTGAAGATAAAGGTTAAGATGTTAAGAAATGTGCATATTGTGCATGCTATATTTTGCATACGTATTTTAAAAACGAGTTGCATTATAAAATCCCTTCCAAATTTACAGGGCACCTGGTCCGTATTCGGGTAATTATGAATGACTACACGCTTGAGCCTGTGATGTCTAGAAATGCAGTTGGAGAAATCTTGGGGAAAGAGATTCAAAATGAGAAGGTCTTAATTTCTGCTCACATTGATTCATGGGATGTTGGCGTCGGAGCCATGGATGATGGTAAAGTGATAAATTAGCAATATCAATATCAACTTATAATCACGCACGATTAGTTATGTCATGTGAGTTTGAATGTGAATGTGCTGCTATGTAGGGGGAGGAGTTATCATTACGATGGCGGCAGTGGAACTATTAAAACACCTCAACCTGCGTCCACGACGCACTCTCCAAACAGTTTTATGGACTGGTGAAGAAGTAGGACTTCTGGGAGCCAATGCGTATTTGAATGAACACTTTCATGAATTAGCGAATATAAGCGTCCTAATGGAGTCCGACGCAGCAACGTTCCGTCCTCTTGGACTCGGATTTGCTGGGTCACATTATGCAGGTTGTGTAATTCAAGA
>JAHZNA010004963.1:0-15817 GCA_027743935.1 Sinodicranocentrus sp. ZH6 | reverse complement strand
TCTCACACCACATATAATATGGTGTTCTTGTCTCTGTCTCTTCAGATCCTTTTCGTTCTCCTGAACTCACACATCTCAGAATAAAACTGTATTATACTGTAACTTTACACCTCGATACTCAGCACTTATTCCACAGCTCTATCACGAGCTTACACATACACTACAGTAACCACGCGAGTATTTAAAATAATATTGCTCATGGATACTTTCATTCATAAATACTTCTCCATTCACAAAGCTATGAATGAAAAATACTACGATTTTTACGTAACTGGTAGTCGTCAAAAAGTTTCGAATTTACTCGGAAACAAACCTTCACTTGACCAGGGATTGCATTCATCGTAGAAATGTGTAAATGCAGAATCCGCATTTAATGTATTTTCCGCATTTAAAATTGTTTCTTTGACGACTAAAATTTTGGTAAAGGGGCAAAACACATGAAATGCAGAATGAAGAATCTGCATTTCTACGATGAAAACAATCGATTCAGCTTTGGAGAAGAAAGTTTGCTTCGTACTTCACATATTTCAGAGGGAGGGGGTTATATATCTCTAGTTAAAATCTTGGTTTTCAATGGGATACCAAATGCTTGCATACATGAAACATGCAAAGGCAATTACTTCTCACACTCTGTCACAATAGTACTAATATTTATTTCACATCAAATAACAAAACGGGTTAACAAAAAATATGCATTTAAGCTACTAGCTCTTACATTATGTATATATTCTTTCACAATTTGTAACATATAAAGCCCTAATAAATTTTGATTCTTACAAATCTATAAATCCCAAGGTAACAGTAGTAGTTATCAACAACAACATTATTATTAAAAAACAGGTGTAGTAACAATAATTCACATCGGTTTTATTTCCGTAGGATATTTTACTAATGTTTTATTCTGTGGAAGTATCCACGACGACTTTTGACTTTGTCTGTCTGCTGAAAGCTTGTAAAACATATCAGGGATTCTAAATTATCTTAATTTCTATGGGGCATACGAATTCCATTGGTTTTGAAAAGTCTTGGAAAAGTACGAATTTAATTTATATGACTGTATATCCACATACATGTACTTCATAGTTATGAAATGTGACAAAAATGAAAATTGAAATTCAGCAGATTTATCAGAAAGGTTTTAAAAACGGTTGCTTGATAATTTATTCAAAAAAATTCGGTGAAAATCACGCTTCATCCTCCGCACAATCTGGATAAACTTACGGATTTAATACAAGATTTATTTATGTACATGAGAGAAGAGACAGGGTCTACAGTAGCATTGGCTCGAAACCCTTCAAACACAGCAAGAAACTCAGGAAGTTTGTATATTTGGTTTATTTCTCTCCATTGAATGAAGCATTTCTTAACTAGTGTATACAATGTAGTTGATCTTAACAAGTAGCAGTAACTTTGTCATTTGGGATCATTTCGGCGGTGGTGAATTTACAATAAATATATGTTGTCTTTAACTCACTGGTATCATTTAAATATTTTTTAGTTTTAAAATCTTCACATACGCACCACAAAAATTACAAATTATATGCATTTACATTTAAAATATTGTTAGTTGTTGTTCCAGACGCTGGTTGACACATATGATACAATTGGTTTAGATAGTAGTATGTTCAAACTTTAACAACAATAGGTTTTTGTAATAATACTACAAGTTCTCTTTTAACCACACGAAACTACTAAAGCTCACTAATTTATACTTTGAGTTCATAATCATTGATCATATCCTTCACAACATCACAACTCCACCGATGCTCATATTTTCCACGCAGTAATGTAAAAAACAGCAATTCATTGTTTTTCCTTTGCCTGACAATAATGACAATATGTAGTACCCCTGTTTGAATGCAATATGTTAATCAATTCAGAATTCGAACTGCAACTGAAAACCTGCCCGTCATCACATCCGATCTCGATAAAATCTTGTAGCAATTAGGTGATCCAATCTATAATAAGAGCAGACTGGGTGGTAATTTCATATTCATAATAACATAATAAGCATTAAATCACTTGGGGGTATGTATTGAATCGCTGAAATCTTTTTATTAACAAATTTTAAATTACCTATAGTGCCCACACATCCGAAAGCAATTCGAAACTTCAAATCCAAGCAGGTTTAGGAGTCCCTTCGAAATTCAGGACTGACAAGAACATCGACGACTAAAAGACCAAACAAAAAAGAATATGATTGAAATATTGCATACTGTTTGTAATATCGGTTATTTTTAAAGAAAACAAAGTACAGTAATCAGATAAGATCAAATCGCCATCATATATGCAAACGTTTCAAAAACTTCTACACCAGCTACAGACGCAACTTGACTCAAGGCCACGAATTTGCACAATGCAAACTGCTAGTAAACCAAGTTAAGTTAAGCCTGGTGGTTGTAAAGATATCTGAAACCTGCTTTTATTAAAAAATCAGATCTCGGCTTCTCATCATATTTTTACAAATAACTCTACGGATATCTTGCATAGGTCGAAATTTTATTGTGAAATGAATAAACTGATTAAAATGTAAAATTTGTTACCTTCACTTAGGCCAATCTGAACCAGTTGAGATTTATACATCAAAGCTTCCCAGGCGGGTGCTCAATATTTTTGCCTAAATATTTCACCCCAGATTAACCTGAAAATAAACAAATGAAAACTTTCATTTTCGGTGTCTAATGAAGATACACACAATGAATACGGCTACTAAAACACAGAAAATCGTTTAAAATATGTAATAAAATAACGTACCGAGTATACATTTCAGCCATTGTGTGCAACAAGTGACAAGTTGCACATTTTTGCTGTCCATCAACAGGGCCCATCTGAATTTCCAGTTGTCCCATTTCTCCTTCCGCGTCATTACAAGCGTATTCTCATTCTCCAACATTTGTATTACAATTACTTTATATATTTCACCACTCACTAAACTTGCTGTTGAATTCGGTATAAGCGTACAATACATACATACAACATCAGTTTCACCAAACTTGTCCGGCTAGTCAAACACATAACTTATTGCTATCTTGACAAATTCCATCACATGCCCTTATCAACGTGGCAGTTTTTTAAGTTTAAAACGTTTGGTTTCATAAGACTGTTTTACATTAGTAGAAAATTAGAGAACCATAAATTATTACAGTGATTGAACAACTGTATGACAAAACAAGTATATATCTAACATTGACCTTAAATCACATTTTCCAAACTAAAAAGGCAGCAACACTAAAACTAACAAGTAGGTTTTTCTGAACAAACCTCTCCGAGACTAAAGAAAAACCAACTTGTCGTCTCTGAAATCTATTACGAATTTTTATTTTCTATCAAACCATTTTTAAAGAAGCATAAAGACAAAAGATGCTTTTTCAGATCCAAATCTACCATTTTCACGGTAATTCTACAAACTATTATTATATAATTTGCAATTTTTAAGATGAAAGTACTGATTGACCGCTAACGATTACTACTTGTGTTATTTGGATATTCGATACTTCTTTAGTAACAATAATAAACGGAACCACTTACGCTCCAGAGGTGAAAGTGAGCTCTTCACATTCACGAAAAACAAATGATCAAAAATATAATATTGTTAGATTTTAATGGAATAAGCTAACATTGTGTAGTGATCTCATATTACCAGTGTACATGCATAACAAATTTAAGTTGTTACTAATTCTGCTAATTCTGCTGCTTTCTTACAAACTTTGAGATGCCTTGCCTACCGAGAATATGTAGGAGAGATTCGTAAGTTTTAAAGTGCTTTACTATTCACAGCGAGTCTAATCCGACAAGTTTCCTGAGGTCCGGAGCCATCATCACAACGTTCTTTGGTTGTCTTGACAAGATGGATACGATTTCCGGATGATCCCTGCTGCATGAGGATGCAGCACTTGATGACGAAACAGCGGGTGGTCTTATGGATCCTAAGTTCAAAGGTCGCTCGTTGTCATTTGCTTCGTTGTCCTCCTCCTCCTCCTCTTTAGCATCGTTAAGTGGAAGCTCATTGTTATGTTTTGCCAAGTTGGAGTTGAAAAAGAAAGTGTGATGAGATCGGGGAAGCTGAGATTGAGACGAAGAACAGGGAGACCGCGAAGGAGGGGATGAGCAACTTCTTTCTACTTTGAGACTCAACGGAAGCGGCATGTCTTCTTCCAGGTTATCCTCACCAGTATCGATCACTAATGGATTAACAATTACTGGAGATCCACTGAGAATTTCCAGAAGTTTTGAATGCCGGGATTGAAAATCAGGTTCAGGCTGTAAAATCTGTCCTTGTGCTTCCAGTGGTGGCGGACTCGTAGTGGTGGTTGAAACCAAAGGTGAGCTGGTGTGACGATCATTTTCACCATTCAGTTGTTCGGTGTGACCTCGTAAGTTCAACAAAGCTTCTTCCAACTGACTTCTAGACACCAATGGTGTTGAACTCAAGACTTGTCCAAGTCCTGATGTAGAAGATGACGAAAGCAACGAGGGTGATACCCGTCTATTAATGATACTCCCAGCGGAATGTGTGTCATCCGCAAAGTTGGCATCCGCTTCCTTGATACCCTTACAACTGGTTCGCATATGGGCCAGCAAATTATCACTTCGTTTGAAAGCATGAGAACAGAAGCGACACACGTAGCGTTTAATATGACTATGTGTCTTAACATGTCGATTGAGAAGTGGCAGCTTTTTGAAACGGAGATCACAAAGTGAGCATTTGTAAGGTCGCTCGTCATTTACATTAGTGTTACTCCTATTATCACTACTATACTTGAAGTTATTTATTGACACCAGTGCAGGAGGTGCTCGTGCAGCCCCACTATTGTTTTCGAAAGGATATCTCCCCCCACGTAGTTGTGATTCATACGGCCTTCCCTTTTGGAGCAAACTTGCCAAAATGTTGTTACGCGGCGGTGAAAATTCTCGTCTTACTTGCTCATGAGTTCCATCACTTTTAACGCTGTGTGTTCTGTCATTATTACTATTGAGACCGTACTCAATCCTACGTCGTTTCACCAACTGATCTTCTGGCATCGTCAAGAGGTCACGAAGTTTAGCATATGGCTCATTTCCATTACACTCATTGTTGTTGTCGTCGTTATTTCGTCCACAGTCGTCCCGTTGTTCATTGAATCGACCGCTGGATTGCTCTCGTGTAGTTGGATTATTGACAGTGTTAGATGTGGAGCTTCGTAGTATTCTTTCTAAAATTTCAGACCTTCCCCTAGGATGCTGAGATGGAGATGGGACGGGAAGGTCTATGCATGTTGTAGAAACTGTGGGAGATGATGGGGCCATCGAGATTGGCACAGACGAGCGAGTGTTGCTAGTAGGACTGGAACGCTTTTGAACCCTACGCCGTCGGACAATGTTACCAATAGCAGTCTCTAGCCGTGATGCCTTTCTTTTGAAACCGGATGTGGTAGAAGTTGGAATGTTGTCGTCAATAGAATCATCTCCTTCAGCTGAAATTTCTGAGGGACTGTACCCCATTAATGACTCATCTTCTGATAAATCTCCAACTCCAAAGTTGCTACTGCTTCTACGAGTATCGCTATTATTGTTGTTCCTCAAATAGTTTGAAAACATCGGACTGTCATTTTCATCAGTACTGCTTAGGTTAGAACTACTGTCCACTGTTTGTGGGGAACTTGATGTGGAACGGCTAATATTACCGTTAAAGTCCAGATTTTGGCTGTCTGCTTCCTCCATTGAGATAATGTCTTCCTGATCATCTAATTGACCAAGTTCTTGTGGCAATGATTCCAGTTCTTCCCTATTTTTTGGTTTAAAAGATTTTGGAGCAGTTAAGAGACCATATAATATAGGAAACTCTTCGCTTGGCTCCAGCTCTACGGGTACTCTTGACTTTGGAAGGTGATCTGACTGCACTAATAATAGTTCTTCATTAATACCGATCATTTTCTTTTCAATTAAAACTTCCATTTTGGAATATCTTTATGATTCTTAACACTTTCCTAACAATTTCCGTGCTTGACTTTCTCTATTTCTTCTACAGAATCAGAAAGGAAAACACTCGTTTCCGCTCACTCACACTTTTTCAGATGCTTGTAATAATAGTTGATGAAATCTAGGACAAGTTTTCTAGTCCACCACGCACACACTTCTGCAATCAGCCAGTTTAAGAGTGTGTACAATATAACAGAAAAGAAGATCGCTTTCTTTTCCTCTCTTCTGGGTCACCGTCCACTTACTTCATTGTTGACGGTGTGGCTTGTGACGAGACAAACACAGGCAACAAGTTCGCTCACTTGTTCAATGCACTTTTCACTAGCGTAGCTGCTGCATCCTCCTTGTTGAAAAAACTAATAATACGATTGTTCTTATGAATACGATTGCGAGAGGGGTTGAAAATACTTTCGCTCCTATTCCCGGCTTGCGTTGCATTATCAATAGAGCACTTGTTGGTTGACAGAAGCAGTCAAGGGCATGCAGCATTGCACTCTTCTTTTTCCTCTACACCCACACAACGTACACCTCGAATTCTCTTTCTAATTTTCTTTATTCAGTTATCCGTATCCGAAACAATCTCATTCATTACCCAAGTACGCCTTATTGTCTGTTTGTTAGCGATTTACTTTCACATGCACATACACAATGTTCAAAGGCAGCGAATAGTAAAATCTGGTTCAGTAAAACCCACTCCTCACAACTGCTTCCTCAATCATACACTACGCTCTAGTATAATAATGTATGACCGATAATGTGTACAAAGCTTATTGTTGTTATTGCCATGAGGAAGGAACTGGATTATTTTTTCGTCTTCACGTTAAATTGTTTTTAGCGAACTTTGTTCAAACTGTACGTTAATTGATAACAAGAAAAGTTAAAGTTTCAGCTGTACACAATACACAAGTTAACACTTGATTCACGTTATTGCAAGTGAAATAGAACGTTATGAGATGTGGATGTTGTGTTCACACGATGATGGCTACGGCGTCAATGCCAGTCGAAGAGAGCACGATACTGTATTTGGTTGGTGTGGATTGTGGATGTTGGTTCAGCTTCCTTGTCTTGTCAAAGGTCATTGGTAAGGTCAACCTGGTGCTTTTTTGCTTCTTGTTGCTCTGTCTGCACAAAAAATACACAAGTATACAAACTTAGATGTTGGACGGTATGTGTAATACTTTGTGTATTCCATACTGAATATAGAATAGCAATATAGGTACTCGCTTAATTCATACATATTTATGCATACAAATATATGAGAAATTTTCGTTAGTGAGCATCATCGGACGGAACATCCAGACAACCTCAGCCACACTCAATATTATTTGAATTGCAGTTTTGCCAATGCATCCTCTCATGATCTTGATTACTTCCCATATCATCATCAAAAAGTTTGCAAGGCTTTCCGTCTTTTTTTGTATCCTGCTTTTATGTTTAGGATCGCCTTAAAAGTCCACACATTTTTGAGACATTGGGAGCAACTAGTGTGCTTTTGGGGTAAAGTTTCAACAAAGCCTCTATATTGATTTCACTAGCGATTGCAGGTAATGTAGGTATATATGCTAAAAGTGTTGTAGAAACCTAACATAATCGTGTGTCAGTAGAACGAATACTTTGAGTACATGGAAGATATATTTATTTGGGAAACACACGTTGTACTTTTGTAAAATAGTTTTGTGAGATAATCAAGAATTGCTAAACTGATGGTTATTTCTGGATTAATTTTTTCTAAATATTCTAACCAACAAACCCACGACGACCTTATCTTTCAGCTTACGAAAACACAGTCTGCTACCATCAATCCAGGTTTTATATTGCTATTCGATAACTGCGTAGAAAAATTCCCGTCTGTTGAATTCCGGTTTCGAGCTCACTTGCCCAGATAATACACAGACGAGGCGGACACACCAAGGACATTTCAATTATTATCTTCTCCCATTCTCCTAATGAATCACTCCTATCACGTCTGACGAATAGAACGCAAATTTGGTCAACTTCGATTTCAATTTTCAATCAATAATAGATTCTTCAAATTTACCCTTTATGAAGATGAGAAAATCCAACATTATTTAGTCACAAGACCTCAGCTGCCGCAAATTTGACAGTCAACTGCAGCCAATTTACTTTATATTTTATAGGAAATTAACTCTCCTAATCTGAGGTAGTTTTACACGAATGACACACTAACTCCATACTGACTGAACTGCCAGCATCACGTCATAAGCACTTGTTCCTCCTTTCCTTGATAACTTTGCTTCCTCACCAAAAAGTCCTTGACTGATGTACAATGAAACACACGAGAGGTTTGCTCACAAAAGCAACCTTTTTGCACGCTGCTCCAACGGCAGCAGCCAAAACGAAACTGAGCAGAGTCCACAGCTTTGCTTACTCTCTCAGAAACAGTGCTGCTAAGAAGCACATATGAGAAGGAAATAGCTGTGGACAAGCAAATATAAAAGGTAAGTTGTGTCTATGCACATAGACAGATATCATACTCTGCTGCTGCCTGTTGTTAACTTGCAATGCATGCAACTACAACCGGCTTTTCTATCTCCACCGTATTCCGTATCACTTCAGTCTTCACTCTTCACAAAATTCTTACTCATCATAGCCTTCATGCTTGTACATTTTACTCACTGCTAATAGTTCTAGTAATAATAGCAAACGCATCGCATCTCATCATCCATCCTTGTCTTGCGTCTCGTCCTCGTCTCAGTCTCAGTTCAAGTATGTATACATAAAGTATAAGTGTACGTTTCATTCATTCATGGGTTGTTCATGATGGCAAAAAACTATGTGTTGAACGTAGCCTAGTAAATGGTTTGCCTAAAAATTGGCTCATGCCTGCTACAACACATACAGATAGTTTTTACACAACACACATGCATTATATTGGGCCCATTCTTAACTTTTATTCCTAATGCCATGTCATACACTCATAACAACACTTTGTTTGTATGTGAATCTGATGTAAACCACTACATTTACATTGACGAGTTGTGATGATACTAGGATGTGCCACATTATTCGTACACCGTCCTGCTTATGTGATATCGTCGCACATTTTTTGTGCATTTTGTGCTCACACATTGTTGCATTTTTAGATTATTACAGAGACCCAATCAAAGCAATACACAAATAGATAAGGAAACTAAAAGATTGATATAATTTATTTATTGTGCACCTCTCATGTGATCTACCCGCAGCAAAACCTACAAACCTACAATTCCTGTTTAAGCAAAACTTGCATATTTGCTCGCAAATTTTTCATCGTCACTGTTACACAGGAGTGAGATTGCCAATGTTCCCAACTTGAATGCAGTTCGTATGTGAGTGAATAAATAAATAAATGCGGTGAAGATGCACTCTTCCAACACTAACCGATGTAGATATTCGCAGTTTAGCGTATCATGTCATGATTGCATTATCGCCTTTGTTATTTGAATTTTTCTCTATATTGCGTCCACTCGCTCTCGTTTACTTTTTATGTATTCTCTCTTGCCTTGTTTTCTAGTGCACGGTTGAAGTGAGAGCGTGTAATAACTCACGATGCCCTATTAAAACGCCCTGCTGCATTCCAATGATGAAAAGCTTAACAACAATGCAATGTGGTTTCCTCAATCTCTATCCTACATGCATCTTTCAAGAAAGTGCAGTTTGGTTAGTTGTTTGTTGCAGATTCCTCCTCAAGGTATTGTATGGATTGCATGCGTACCTTTTTTAATACCCTCATCTTACCCACTATCAGTTGGATGAGATTGCGAGCGAGTTAGGGAGGAAAAATGTAAACAGTCAGCATTACGCATGCATGCAAAGTGTGCATATACACACATGTTGGCCTACCTCAATACTAGTTGTACCACTTGTAAGACTACTTGAAAAAAGTGAGCTTAGCTAACCAGGCCAAGTGATTTTTCAGAGTAAGTGAAATCTTCATGAAAGTGAATCTGGTTGGCAAGTGGCCGCAAATTATAGTAACTACATACATTATTAGAACATTGGCATTTAGATGCATACAAGAGGCAAGATCATAATTGCTTATTCTTGTCTTGCCGCATTAGAATTACTACTTTTTGAAGAAAGGAGCTGTTTTACTTTTTTTACAATTTTCTAAAAAGGAAAACGTGTGCTTCTCTTTCTCCTTGTTTTACTTTCTGTGTTAAATCGAGATCCACAAACCTCAAAAAATATACGTAGCTAAGATGTTGGCAAAAGCATATGAAAACTGATTACCCCCCAACGCAGAATAGCAAAAATCACAACTTGTTTATATCTCTTCTTTCTTGTCGGTCTAGCCTACACCCTCAAGCACACTTTACATCTCTATTCATTGCAATTGTACATAGTAAGTAGTCCTTTCTGCATTTCATTTTCTCAATGAATTAAATTATTATTGAGCAATAAAACTAACAGGGGAATATAGTTCAACATCATTCATATCAACAACATCATCTTTCATCAGAAAAGGGAGCAAGTGCACTGAAAGTGAATTTTGTTTTGTTGTTGAAAAGTGAAGAACGACTGCAATGTGGACCCCATAAAATGCGAAGCATCAGAAAATGTGTTAACTTTGTACAGATTTAGGTAATAAGTCCTCCTTCTTCTCTTCCGCATGACACGACCTAATAACATCAAATCACCAAACGAACACACGTAACTATACACATCACATACATACTCTCGTACATCCGTACATTACAAATGCAATACTTTGCCGTTTCGCTTCTTATCCCACTTGAAAAGTACACATTGACAGTGAATGTGACAAATGCTGTGTGACTCCTGTGATTTATCTTTTAGTGGCCCTTTCGAGTACCCTAAATTCATTTAAAATTTGATGCTCAACAAACATTTCATTCCGTTTTGATCGTGACACGATACGAAATCTCATTTTTCCTTGTTTGACCATATGAGTGCTACATTAACAATGTTGTTTTATTCTAGTCTAATTCTTACGAATAAACACCTATTTACCTACATATGTTCAAGGGAGTTTTAAGCTTAAAACTGTTTCTCACTATTCACAACCTGAATTAACTCACATACTCAAACGTATAATAAATTTAAGTTTCGCTGGACAGTCAAAGTCAGTATGGGTTAAAATTTGATAAAGACCAATTATTTCAATGATTATTATAGGCTGTGGAATCAGCTAATTAGCAATTATGGAAATAAGATAAGACGGTATACGGCATACAACATAAAACTTTACACATTGCATTGCAGTAAAAAAAGGTTATCGAATTAGGTTATAGCTTTGTATACGACGCCACAACAGAAAAGACAATAAATATTCTCCTCGTGGAGCCTGAGCAAAAGACCTAACTATAATAGAGTAAGCAATGAGGATTATTGACTACATACGATACGAATGCTTAACTAATTTTGCTATCACAGCCTAATACTTATTACTATTGCATTAATTGCATGCATCATTTAGGAGATACACGAAATGGATGCCTGTTTCGTGACTTAGGAGATATCGTTCTACTCACAGTCAGTCGAATATCTATAATTGGAAAAATCAGCACAGAAGAAAGTAAAAGTCGGCTGCTCCATCAATTTGGTACCCCAACTGTTCTCGCAATATCCATTGTCATTAGTTCTTAGTTCCTAATACTGTCAGCCAAGGAACTGTATGATGTCGAACGATAACCTTCCTTCCTACATACCTATTTTTCCTGAAATGCGGACACAAACCAGAAGAGGAGGAAGAAACAGAAAGGGAAAAGGAGCATCACTGCCTTCGTCACAGTCATCATTATTATCATCATCACAAAACTGTGGATATGTGGACCATTCATTTCCACTAGTAGTCGTAGCGTTCCACACATGTATAATTCCATAACGAGTGTAAAGTGTTCCAAAAAGTCACTGTTGCTTCTGTACGTGTACCAGCCGGAGATTGCATAGTAATAACAGGAGATTTGGCCTAGCCTCAGCCTCAGCCTACTTAAACTTGGAAAAAGACAAACGGAGTTGACACACAAACCTCTCTATCGGGCATTGCCCGACTTTGTCCTCAAAAGCATCGCTCCTCTATTGCTCCATACTTAGGTACATTCGATTTGTTGATACATATAAATGCAGCATATCTGTCCTATTCAATATACACATGCCTTATACGAGGAAACTCACAGGAGCAGAGTACAAGAATATGAGCTGTACTGCTTTTGCTGCTGGATATAGTGCAACATTCTCTAAATATGATACTTTCATGTGGTATAAAAACACACGTGAGCAAAGCTATGTATAACGCGGCACCAGCCTAGTGCCAGCTTTCTGTGGCTGCTTCTGCTGAGCTCATACATAGCTTCCACAATCCACACCACAAGTGTTACATATGGCTTGTTCGTTCGTACTCTGAAAAAATGTTATGTAGTTCACCAGTTTTTACAAAGGAGAGAGTGGTGGAGTGGTCTCACAGAGTCCAGAGAGGAGCGGAGCGACGAGGAACGAAAATGCCAAGCAGAGTTCCTTGCTCTTTTGTCCCGGCTGCCTTGACACACTACCACACCGTACGATACGGTGTATAAAAGTGATCATGTTGTTTCACAGTGGATTATCATCACATCCCAACCCCAAGCCCGCCGGAACACCCCATACCTATATTCACCTACTCATGTACATGTCATTTTTCCTATTGCTTCTCTCCAACAAATAATAAACATGATCCAGTTTTTTTTAAAAAAAGGTCGGAGAGAAAAGTGTCTGACGCAGACGATGAATCTCAAATCATAAAAATCTTCCAATATAACTCGGAATTTTGCGTATATGCGTACGACAAGATGAGCACCCGAAATTCTATAGTTTTGTAGTACGCCATGATGATGACGGGAGAAGAGCGTGGAGGTACTTAACACGAATTTCATCTTGTCCATTCAACCGTCACACATGTGGAAAATAGAAAGAAGGTCCATCATCCATCATTCGATCCCATTTACCATACGTCAATAATGGACGCTTGGTTCGTATTAAAATGCAATTCATGCAAAGCACGTGTGGAATTAGGCAGCCCTTTCAAATAAGTTCTTAGTGCTTCAGAACGAGCAATTCACATCCATTTTTTTATGTTGCTCCAATTTTTCTCATATTGTAACTTAATTGGTAAAGAAATCATTTTTATACGTCCTCGGGCATCCTCTGCAACCAAAATGTCCGTAGATGAATGTTTTTTTCTAGCTTTAAATCGCATAGTGAACTTTAAAGGAAGGAACCATAGTATTCGTATTCCATATTATCGTAAAAAGATTGATACCCAAGAAACCGCAACCATGAATGATGATAATGATGACAGAAGCACGACGACAGCAAACAAGTGTTACGCAAGTCAAGGCTCCTTTTACCTTCCTTGTTGGATCCACATTACCTAGCACGTCACATAACAAACAATATACTCGAGGTTAGACCTACTACACAATGTACAGACAGTGTACCAACGCCTTCATTTCTTCGCCTTCTCTCTGAAATCTTTCAAGACGCAAGGAAACGCTGATACATAGATAGTTCGTCTCGATCTCTTATCTTTAACAGATCAGCTTGCAAGTAAGCAAGTTGTGTAACTCAAATATATAAATATAAATATACAGCTTTGAGACATGCATACCTACTCACATCTACAACATATAATGTACCGTTACCGTTCGAGCAGCACAGCACAAGCATCGTTTATCCCTGCATAGGTTTCTCATACGTTCAGCATGGAGCAGCAGCTGTGGAGCAGAATCTGAATGACAAGAATCAGGTCAGTCTTCCCCTCAGTCGGAAATATTGCTTTCTTTCTACCAAACGTTTTTCTACTTCTTTCTTTTCTCTGATATATGCAGGCCAGGTCAATCTCCGGCCTGGAATGAATGAAGCAGAATGGCATGAGTTCAAAACAGTGGTACGGATGGATGTACTTGGGAAGAACTCTGGCCATGTACACTACATATTCTTTTATGCACACCAACCAAATTCTTACAAAATGGATGCATGAAATATCACCCTTAAAGTGAACTCACTTAACGGTGAGAATACCAAATGGAAATGAAAGTGCTGAAAAATATACATTCGTTATTATCCTCATCAAATGGAACAGGGTCCAATTCTGTGCATACGCAATTATAAGGTCGTTCGACTACAATGCATAATAATATGTACATTATACAACTTGATTACACAAAAAAGACCTACTTAACTTTTACTTCTCTCAAGGAAAAGCCATCCAACATATAACCTCGTCCCATATTCTTCCTTTTCCTCACTTAATCCCCTTTTCATTAATAATTAATTACTTTTTACAAACTTAGAGCCAACAAATTGTCTAGTAGATTATGTGTATTTCATATTTGCTCCATACATATCAATCTAATAGTAAGTTCACATACTGCAACAACTATCAATGTGTCCGCATAGTCTTTAACTAAAACTTTCCATGAAATTCGAAGCTTGCATTATTCCAAATATCATCATCGCCATTTAGCAAGCAAGTGAGGAGAAATGCCATAGATTCCATTCCACTTCCATAGTACATTCAAATAACTTTCCTCCAGTTTGTTCTAATATTCATTCAAACAAAACAAAATGTCAGCAGCCAATCAGCTCCCCCCCAGCCCCTTCACTATTTCATTCACTGATACTATGTAGTTCTATTCCCATGTCCTACCTACCTTGAGTTTTACTAAAGATACTCGATTACATAATTGAATTTATTTCTTCCCTGTTCTTGGTCGTCTTCAATATACTTAAGGAATGCTGAGAACAGAGGGTCTAGACAGACAATTCTTTTAATGCTAGCGACAAAGCAAGTCTTCTAGTAGAGCTTTGCCCGCTCATGAACTTGAGCTCTAATTTTATTATTAGGTATTATATTCTGCTACCACTACTTGCCCCACCGCAAAAATCAGCCATATTTCTTTCCGTTTATCCATAATGTACGTGCATATTCGCTATATTTGCATACTCTCAAAATGAATAGTTTGTTTGGAACGTAATACGACCTCAATCAATCGTACAAAACAAGTAAAACAACTAACAAAATGCTTCTACTAACTTGTCACGAGAAATACCTAACCACATAATTGTAAGTATGCAAGGGAGTTAACTGTGATATCAACGATTAAAGCAAATCAATCAAAATCTTGTCACTAGATGAGCTTAATCTTCTGTTAAGGAGGATGTGACTGTGTGGTTGGTGGAATAAAAGATGATGATGATGATGACGATGACACTATTACTAATGAAGCAATCGTCAATGGTGACTAACTTAAAGCAGAATAAGTTAAGTATGAAAATCCTTCTCCATTCACCATTACAGAGTACCGATAACCGATTTCTCTATTTCTTCACTGCTTGTTGTGCTAAAATATATATCACGAGAAAGTGAAGAAGGTGTTGACTTTTCGTCTTTGTTTTAAACTCATTGGATATCCTTGGACTTTTGGTTTGTCTAATATGTATGCACATGACGAACAAAACAAACCAAACCAGAGTAGAAAATTATAATAAAAAAAATCGTTTCCTAGCACAGACTTTCATATAAACAAGTCAATTGGACTGAATGACAAATTGGTAGCATTACAAATGGATATCTAACCAACGTCAACCAACCACCACCACCATAGAATAAGACAAGGAAAACTTAGGTAGAATGATTTCCTAACGTAAAAATATTTAAAACCCTGTGATTGTCGAGTTTGTATCTTAACAGCCAGATGGCAAAAATACATGGAAAATTGTTGTGTTGTACCGATTGTCCCCTCTCATTATATCTCAATGAAATATTGAATATTTTTAAAACTATTAAACCATTTTTGATGAACCAAAATTTACTGGAAAGTTGAATTTTTGCAGAGCACGAAAAAACCATTTTCAGACG
>JAHZNA010004962.1:0-19215 GCA_027743935.1 Sinodicranocentrus sp. ZH6 | reverse complement strand
GATCAGAAGGGCCAGGCCAGGGGATCAAAGTGAGTTCTTCAATGAGATTCATTTTGCAAATGAATCATACGCATGCGCGTTGCTAATTGCAACTTGATGCATAATTCGTATGCATAAGATGACTCTACACCAAAAATGGATAGTCTGTCCGAACTCAGCTTGAATTTGAAGCATTCCACCACTTAATATATAGCTGATTATATACAATGTTTAATGTGACAACGTTCGTAGGTACTTATATAGGTAATGTGATTATGCAATTTCGGTTTTTTTCTAGGTGGCCACGGAGGTTGGGGCGGAGGAGGAGGGAATGGAGGGTAAATTTGATAAATTTTCAAGAAATATGACCGATATACCTTTGGGGATTCAAATTTTTTTGATGCTGTTCAAATTTATGCATGCGTTCTTTTTAGTAAAGGACACTCTTGTTTATACGATTATTCACAGGCCACAGGCATATTAATTATTAATTAACAATGCGTCTCGTGAACTCGTAAAATATGAGGTGGTTTTATTTATATAGAGGGTTAGCACATCTAAAACTGTAAATGGAAAAACATGTATTTACATGGAAAAAGATTCTACTAAATGAAAAAATGAACAACTTGATAATTTTGTGATTTTTCAAAAGATAAACTGTCAGAGTTTGCGGAAATGTAGGGGTTAATTCGTTTTTCAACTTTATTAATCGTGGAATTCTTCAAAATAATCTCACTAATATTTTCCGTGTTTTCGCAGCTTTTACAAATAAGTTTAGTGATTTAAACCATGAACAAACTATTGGATCTTTTATGGTGAGAAGAGTGGAATGTTTTATGTTATTTATTAATTTAATCGGCAAATTCATATATTTTAAAAATCCTAAAAACCCATTAATTCAAAGTTCGTGATTTAAAATCTACTTTCACAACAACTTCGCAACTTTCGAAATTTAAGATTTGTGAGGAATATGCTTAAAATGGACGTACTTGCATTGAATTTGAACAATTTCAAAACTTTTAAATTTTGAGACGTTCTCAGAGTTTATGCTGCATTCGTATTTCTAAATATCTGAAAACTGATTTAATTTAGATGGGGAGGCTGGGGCGGTGGGGGCGGACATGGAGGTCATGGCTATGGAGGCCATGGAGGTTCGATAATCTGTTAATCTGTATTTTAAATAATTTGAATAGTAGATTTATATTATCTTTTCTCAGAGAGATTGATTTTTAACTTTTCACTAACTACTTTGAATTACTACTTTTTTTATCAACCTACAATTCCCGAGAAAAGACTATATATCTTATACTAAAGGTAGTATAGGTGTTGGGTCGTGTTAAATGTTGGCTGATAAGATAGCAAGATTGCGGTATTGAATTTCAATATTCAAGATAACGATCTGATTTAAAGACGCCACAACTTCGGGGGAAATGCGTTAGCTAGTGCTTGGCGTTCGCTATCCTACCATCTAATGCTTGTACCGCGTTGACTAATTCAGGTGTTTTAACTCTAAATGACTTATTAAGGGGAGCACTAGTGCTTTGCATGAAATTTTTGTATCCATAAAATACACTTTGACTGTAATAACTGCCCAATGGTAATTAGCTTTCAAACGAGTTATCCCATGCTATGGATTACCATTAATAATTACCATTAATCGGATTTGACCATAGATATAAAAACTATACAATCTATATCAACTCACTGGATTTGACTCAAAGAAATGGTGTTGACATTGAATATCGATTAAAAGTTGAAAAAATACGTACAAACATTATAAATCTACAGAGCGGTAACTAATAGAATAAGGGAGTTATGTTATGTCTTGAAGTTACAACGCTCTTGTTCCTCTTAAATGACAAACGCTGTATAAAGTATTGAAGAAATGAGAAATATGTAGTTGTCGTAAGCAAAGCTTTCTATGAATTTAATTAATGGAAAAATGAGAGTTGGAGCATGCAAAATTTTGTTGGATTTTGATATAGGACACGGAGGAGGGTACGGTGGTTGGCACAGAAAGTGAGAACGAAGAAGAACTTACGTGGTAGTTTCTTCAATTCAATGTACAAAACCTAAACATTAATATGTTATTATGAAGAATTGGATAACAGTGAAAATGCCTGTACATCAGATTTTGTTACTTCATTGTTTATTAAAATGTTTTATTTCTTGAGTACAGTAAAATACTTCAGCGATGATTGTTTAATTTATTTTTACTGTTGCATTGATTTGTCCTCATATCGGTTCTTATATTTTGATTTTTAAGAATACTTAAGACACTAAACAAAATTAACTCTTCTTAATGCCGAACTTAAATTCAGTTCTTTTCTGATGATAATTTATTACATTACAGAGTGTGTATTGCACACAAGAAAATGAAAACTAGTTTTGTTTTGCAATTACAATGAACAACCACGGTAAAATAAACCTAAAGGATTCGGCACATCGGCATTGCATGATGGTGTTAAAGCAAATAACTGTACAAGTTTAAAAACTTCAATTCCAATATTTCCTAAGCTTAATAGTATTAAATACGCAAGTACAAACTATTGCCCTAAAAACGTATTACATAATTAAAAATATGTATTAACAAATCCCGCGGAACCATTTTAACTTAAAAACAATCTTGAAGAAATCAGTAGAAATAAATCAGTGAAGAAGCATGCATTACAAAATTGGCATTTGGAATAATTGTATATTATATAACGCAGAACATTATTCGTTACAAACACGCAGATATGTAGGCCGTAATAATATATTAGATACAAATAATAAACTTACATTAATACACAATAATAGTTATGGAATATATATTATATAGTTATACATTCAAATGAAAGCAATAATTAATTACTCTTCGTTTTTGGATCGATGAAGTTCGTTTACTCATTATACAGTGATTCATTTGTAGTACTTTGGCAAATATCATATTAAAAAACATCTTCAATAACTACATATGGCTTATCGAAGTATTACGTTTGATTTATACCCCAAGTCCGCTGGCTTTTCTTTTGATTTAGAACGCCGAAACAGGGTTCTTGTGATTTTCTTCATTGTGCTATCTGATCCAGGTGGACTGGATGAACCCGTACTCCTGCTTGTGCTTCTCCCAACGCTTCCACTAACATTCGAAAATAAATCATCATATTATAAATTTAGGTAATTGCAAAAGTAATTCAAGCTACAAGCAGGGTGGTAGTACTTACCCATAGCCAGATGAACTACTGCTTGAACTGCGTGGGGTCGTGCACGACACTAGGCTTCCGCTACTGCTTGTAGAATGCGGAGAAATTCTTCCTTTGTTGTTAAAATGATTCCCCTGTGAGTAAACAAAAACAACGCATATGAAAGATTTACATCCGACCATGCAGTCTATTATTTTAACGAATTCTTTGATTGCAACTTTAATCAAAGGAATGACTGCGAAATGAATTAGAGTGTGATAAAGCTCTTTTAAATTAAAGATTCTACTGGTAGTAAAGCTCACCTTTGCATCCATAGGAGTAACAAGACGAATGTGTAAGGAGTCTCCTGCAATTTTAACTAAAGCGACAACTTCTTCGTGACTTAGCCATCGTGCATCAGTTCCACCGATTCCGACAATTACATCGCCTTGTCGAACACCTCCAAGCTGTAATATAAATAAATAAATGCAGGGGGTTTAAAAGAATTTTCTCAGCAGAATATTATACCACCAAAACATTTTTAAACACTGGTCGGATTGCATGTTTTATGGTGAAAACATTATCCTCGCTTTTAATCATCTAGGCAAAATTGAACCCATCCTTATTCCTTCTATTTGGGATCTTTGTGGTCTGGTCATGTGTGAGGTTCAATGAACAGCAATAAAAGAGGGTTTGTAACGTCATTGTTATCGAGGTTTGTCTTCCAACAAAATAAAAAGCCTCCGAGCGATTTTCTTTTCATCAAAAGTTTGTGAATGCGAACGTATGATGCTCAAATATCACGAGTAGAGCATTCATTCCATTGTGTAATGCTAATTTTTATGTTTATAAAACATGGGCTCAACTTCTAGTTAAAATGTTCTTCGAAAAGAAATGTACAATTCCCATCTTCATACCACACACACTGACTCAATTTCTGCTCATCTCTCTAGCACTAGTGAAATTTGGCCAGAAGGAAAGCAGCTAATATGCATTCACTAAATGCATGGTTTTAAAAACAATCAAAATCATTACCTCGGCAGGGGATCCTTCATCAACAGACGCGATGGATACAGGTGCGGTGCCTTTAACACGCAGGCCAAACCCATCTCCTCTTCTGTGAAGCGTAACATGCCTAGGGGCCGACCAGTGTCTCTTCGCTGAGAAGAGAGCAAGGGGTCCTAAGCCTCGGAATGGGTCCTCAACGTTTTGTGTTGCCAAGTCAGGCGGACTCAACTCTAACTGGAATTTTGTTGCAGCTGTGAAAAATTTGAAAACAAAAGTTAGCATTCAAGATTCAATATGCTTATTCCGGATAGTTAAACCTTTATTTATTAGCAGATAATGTTCAGAGTTACCAAAACGAAAATGACGAAGTGTGCAAAAGTGAAAACATGATACTGTACGGTCGCTCGCGAGAAAATAAGATATTTAGGGTAAATAAAAAACTTGATGAATGAATCCATCTACTAATCTGCAGAAGTAGCTCGATCAAACATGAAAATGAGTTTGCATTTCCTGAACAGATTTCGAAATACATGCGCAAAAAATAATCAAATTTAACTGAATTTTTGATTGCTAGAAAACTTTGGTAAAAAATGTGGAAAATCACACCAACAGACAGACTACTTTTGTGTCGACTTGTAAGGAAATAATGCTTTTGTTTTCTTTCTTCAACAAATCCATTTCGAATAGCCACTGAAATAGCATAGGAAATTATGTTGAAGTTAATAGACTAAATGATGAGATCGACTCGTGATTAGAGCGTAAAATCAGAAATCTACACACGAATGTGCATAGAAAAAGAAAATTGCAGCAGGTAGTAGTAATTTTGTGATTTCATTCAGGTACATTTACCAGCTTGAGATTGGTTTTCCTCCTAGTGTGCAATTCGCAATTCAATGTGTAACCAATTTTACTGATTGAAAAAATATTACAGAGGTTTTCGTTTTTTTGCGTGGAAGGAAAGCTTATGTAAAGTTGACACGCTAACACACAATAAAGTATCGGACTTCACAGGACACGCGATTAGATTCTCTCGTTATTTGTGCGTAACCGCTCGCTTTAATGTTTTCGACATTTTTTTGGGTAACAATTATCCAAAATTTGCATTCAAACAACGAATATCTGATTGGTTCCTTTCGGCAAATATTTCTAAACAGCTGCATACCATTTCAATTGCAAATAATATTCGTTTCTACTTCTAGCTTGTTTGTCTAATTTCCATAATTGTAGATTACAGATACTAACACTAATTAGGTAAAGTGTTTTGGTGAATTTACAATCAAGGGAAATTCCTTTGAGGAAAATTTTACTTACCAACCACATTAGGAGGATCCAAAAAGTGTTCAAGTTCAATTTCATCGTGAATCTCTTTTCTTTCAAACGTGGCCAAAATCCGGTCTTTCATTGATGAAAGTGCAGTTTGGAGTCCGACTTTCCCTCTCAACTCCCGATTAAGTCTAGCATGACGGTTGGAGTCTTCTAAGCTGGCTAAAGACAATCTTAAATGACAAAATCCTAAAACTTTCATTTCCTCGTCATTATTTGGCATCCTTATTTCAGTCACAGCTGGATTTTCGGTTTCGCTATACAAGTATCTAAAGGACTCTTGTGACTCCTCAGTCAGCTCGCATTCTGTCAACAGTAATGTGGCAAGGTAGTGATGAGCCACTGATTTGTACAAGTCCCTTTTTACCTGAAATCATAAAACAAGTCAGTCATCAGTTAAAAATTGAGTTATGAGTCCGTAAGTTTACAGCATTCGTTGAATTCATCAAAAGCGCGTTGTTAGCTTGTACTAACTATGACAGTCATTTGCAAGCATGGTTTATCAGCATAAATTCTTTAATTTTAAAACTCGCTTTGAAAATCTATAATATTGAAACACAATAGAAATGGAAAGCAGAAAATACGGCATGGCCAACGCTCTACGTGAGCATTGTCAAGTCCTCCTACGAGTTTTAATATAGATGATGTCTTGCGGCGAATAAGGAACTTGGGATTGTGATGAACCATATAAAATTGTGAATGTCAACTCAACTCAAGAAAGCATGAAATTAGATATTATTGAAGAGTGAGAGAGAGAGAGAAAAAGAGATGAAATAAGAAAATTTGCATGAAACTCTTTATGCATTACAGCTTTTACATTCGCACAAGTTGTAACTTAAGATTTGAAGCAGAGTTTGTGCAAATCTGCATGTAAATGACCTTAAGTAGAAATTTTGTTTTTTTAAATTGAGAAGATACCTACCAACAACCTGTTATAACCTGGGTGGGGTTAGTTTTATTTCCAGAGGCAGACGCTCTGGCTAGCAAACAAAATCATAGATGTCTTATAATTTATAAGTATTACGATCCATATCCATGTTCTGAGCAGTTAAAAAAGTGTTGAAAGACACCTTTAGTGTTATGCCCTGCAACGTTTTCATTTTATTGCAACTGCAGACACTTGACTAAAACCAATAAAACTTGTCAAGAGTACCCCTAAATACTACCAACAAGTATTCGTTGCATCAAGATATTTTTTTACATGAAACTTTAAATCATTTTGCAACACGGCGAAATCCATCCTGTCACCTGTCTTGATCTACATTTGAATTGCATCAAACTGATGATCGGCCACAGTTCTAGTTTTTTCTGTAGTGGTTTTTGATCGGACGATGTTAGTGGCCTTTGGCCAGATATCAAGCCTTTCTGACTCTTATGATAAATGAATTTATGAATTTAGGCTTCAATCAAAATGCGAATTGCTTTCTAAAGCGCGTTGAGAGGCTATATGTGTTGCGAAATACTTATAAATTCCTACGCATTGACAGAAGTTCTGAAACATTCATTTTTGTCCTGCGGCAATTTATTGCTAAACAATACTACAGAGATGCACTTCACTATTATCTCTATCCCTTTGTTGATAAAGAGGTGGAACCATGAAAGTAAAAATGTTTTTGCCCAACAGTCGTCTTATTTCTTCTGAGAAGTCATTAACGCTTAGTTTAATCGCTAATTCTCGATTCTCATTTATCCATTAGCCTATTTCGCAATGGAACAAAAGCAACGGGAAGAAAAAGTTTGACGAGTTATTCGTGTTCTTTAAACAAATACTACGATATTGAATTGCTGCGATGAGATTTCAGTAAACAATATGCCACACTCGCGAAAATTAGCAGTATGTATATAGTAACTAGTAATCTGACAAGTTTATTTTATACCAACCTGCAAGTTTTTTTAAAGCGATTACAGCCAACAGACTTTAGTGAAGACCTGGGAACGCATCCCGTTCACTTGACATGAATTGCAAACAGCGAACAAATTTTCGTGCGCATAACCCATTCATCATTTAAACATACGTAAAGCTTGAGCTTTGTTATTGTCATTGTCCTTTGAAAGGGTTATTGCGAATGCATCTGTTAGCCTTTAACCACTTTATCATTTACTCAACTCCTCTGCTTGAATAGAATTGTTAAAATATTTAATTTTTTGTTCAAGAAGGTTGAGCAATAATACTTCACCTGTGTTGTCTTGTACAATTCAACTCAGCTAAGCTTCCTCGTTTTTAACTGATATTACAACCGAAATTTGCATGTGCAGTATGCATTGCAGGCACCATGAAACGATAAGATATACGGAATTTTTTAAAAAATGACTGAAATATTATTACATTACTAGATGACCTGTGAGATGTAAACCATAAATAATGAATACAGATCAAGTTTTCAGACAGTAAAAATGTCAAATATATGCATGATAAGTGGGGACGGCTGATGTCGACACAAACTTTATACAAGAATATGATCAGAATGACAATTTTATGCAGAGATTACGATAAGCAATGAACTTCCTTCAATTTCATCGAGAATGAGATCTGCGCAGACTCACATAGGTACTCACATTTAATAGTACCTTTTTAGAGATCGTGTTACAACTTTGCCGTTCTTTATTGTCAACAGATGAGTTTTCTTGTTGAAAAAAACATAACGCTTAGTAATTAATGCTCTAGTTATATTGGTAGTTCTATTGCTAATGAGAGAGTCTTGTACTAACTCAGATTTTATTCAAAACTATAACAAAAATAAATACCTGCATTTAACGAAACGAAAGTCAGGAAAACTGTCCCCGTGATAAACATCGAAACTTGTATTTGTATACTCGAATACACGCAACCATTATTCTGTTATTTATATCATACCAGACATTTTTATGATCTTTCTGGCACGTGCTTTGTAACATATTGATGAGAATGAAACAATGGGCAGTTTGCAACGACACAGCGGGACAGACATCACACTTTGCTCATTTTTATTTTATAAACTTGATTAAACTCATGTTCGATGCATGGTGACCACAGGGAAAATTTAGATCGTCAAACGCAGTTTTCTTCAGACAGCCACGTGCCCTCTTGGCAGAATTCTCTGACAATAGTTAAACTAGCCAAAGTTCCTCCATCATCCATAGATGATGTATTATGTAAAAGCGTAAACTAACTGAGCAGTGCAATGCAGTTAGGTACGTATGTATGCGCACGTGCATTTTTAAGATTTCAGGAAGCACCAGTAGAAATTTTTATTTATAGCGCTTTTAGCTACAATAATTTTTGAATTGTTCTTAATTACTCTTTAAGGTTTCCTTCTTACAAGTATGAAACAACTGTCAGCTAAATAAAGACTAAAGAACAAAGCAAAAATAACATTCACGCTAATGTTTGTCAGTCACAAGTTTGCTAAATTTTCCTTTTTCATATTGTAAGACAAATCCTTTGCTCTCACTTTTAATGAGCCGGTCACTGGTACGCCACAAACTGTGCAAGTCACTGTATATACATTTTAATGGAACAACAACGACCGATTACATTATGAAAAATACAATTATCGTACAGTGCGAATGAAAAACAGAGTGATCAGTATATTGAAGTCTTAGTAAAATCTATGCAATTGAAAAAGTATTGGTACAAGAATGATGATTGTTTTAGCTTTCTTTGACATAGTTTCAACTGAGGTGTTATAAAGACGTACAGTGAAGTAGCAAAGGAACTAATTTAGATATTTTCACTTTCAATAATATTGTTGCATGAGGTGAATAAGCGTTTAAAATGAGAGCATGAGCCAGCATGTGGTTTTTTGTTGGAGAGGGACACTCTGAGGTGCAAAACATTAGGTTGTTCTTTCAATTTTATGATTCTTCTGCCGATGGTATTACTTTTTATGTGTATATATATCGAACGTAGATCAATAGAAATCAAGCACCAATTTGTTTCAAAACTATCAACGTACATATACGGACTAACAACTTGCAGCCACATTAGGGAACAGTCCGCAAAACATGCAACGCATTTTTATGAATGCAAAGTCTGTACTTTGTATAATCCCATGCATACAGAAGTGCTAGTCGTGATCAGTGATCACTGAGAATAGACACTTGAATATACGCTGAATGTCCTACTTCATAGGTTTTGTATTTTTGGCAGATACGAGACTGGTAAGACCACCCCTTAAGTGTTAATGACCTGTACTTCTGGTGCGTACCTCTATACTGAATTCTTTGACAACATAATACACAACGTTAGGTTAAAACATTAAGCATAGTTTTACAACCTTTCCTCTTTAAAGCCTCGAATGTCTAATTAATGAGTGAAAATAATAAACCTAATGCTATTTCGCTCAAAATCAGATGAGGGATATTTCGTGTTTCAATAGGACTGCTGAAAATTGTGTAGCAATACTTTTTTTGTGGTTTGAGGATAATGAGAATAAAAAGAATAATGCTTGTGACTACCCTTAAATGTATCATCATGAGCAAGCAGGATAACTTAAAATTTATATCCATCTGTGATGGTCGGATTTTCCCCTTCCAATCATACAATTCATTTAATATATTTATAAGCATCTCTGTACGTAACATGTCTAACATCAGATCTGCTTGATGTGCATGATATGTGGACAATGAGGTGAAATAAAGAGCTTTTCTATTTCCATTGAATGTTACTGCATGAAGGTATAGGTGCGCTATGCACAACTTATATATCAAAGCTGCGATATGGGAACTAGCTAATATATTTGTTTAGTTGAATAAAACAACTCATTCATCATCTTACAGAACATATTTTATTAGTTTCCTGCAAATATCCACTGCTCTATTTCAACCTCTTTTCGCACGTCTATTAGCATTATTCATTTTTCATGCTTCATTTACACAGAAACTAATTTAAAACCGTGCCACACGCGTGTGTTCCTGCAAGTAGCACTGCGATTACCATACACATTCACGTCAAACAAGATTACTTGGATTGATCCAGTTTACTCAACGACATGGAAATGGTGCTGTGCAATACTATAAATTCTCGCACAATGTCAGACAACTGCATATTTTCCTATAGGAAGTGCCTAAAAAATGCCAGAATTTGTTTTAAAAAACTGCACAATTTCAACAGAGAAGCAATCATTTAGTCAACCAGGCAGTGGTTAGTTCACATCTATAAACACGCCCATTCCTTGCCAGCGACAAGCGTTGCATTTAATTTCATTCATAGAAAAATAGCGTAGTTGCTCGGTTATTTTGGGTTGTTTTATCCGCATAATTTTGATGCATGTCAAGTGTCATGATCATGATGGTATCGCGTCTGTGAATGTGAAGGGGGAGGATTTTTTTATTATTATTCTGCTGACTATTAGTTGATGAGCAAACAAGGATATACCAAAATAGTTACATACCGGGATGCTGCTTCTATGCTGATGATTACGGTTATATGATTAAAATCAACAATACTGGTAAATAGATGTGATACATTACAGGGCAATATAGACATCCGGTGAATATAGTAAAAAATACTTTCGGTATTTTACACCGATCAATGACTGACATTGTCTTTGGTAGCATCAAATACGACCGCTTTATTGCAACATATTGTCGAATACCAGATAAACTAGTTTCTTTATACTTTATTAGCTCGAAATAGTCTGCAGTGTGGCTTAATTAGACCGCAATGCTTAACTATACTTACTAGAATAATTTATCGTGTCTACCTTATAAATGGAAGAATTCGTTTTGCCATGTAATTTTATCAGCAATACGCCTTGCCTCTCAATACCTTAAAAATGCAAAAGACCGTAAGAAATTGATAGCTATTTTTTCCTGATCCCAACACCTTAAATCCAGGGCTAATAAAATCCGTATTTACGACGACAGTGACTAAAGTCAAATAGAGAATTAAGGTTAATTTCATATCAAATAGCGCCAAGGCTTTTGTGGTGAAAACAAGCATTCAAGGTTTGAAAACAAAATCAATCAGAATGAAATCGAGGTGTGTAATTTCAAGCTCAATTATTGAGGATAATTCACACCATGAGGTAATGAGCCACGAAACTTTGATATGCAAGCATCAATGAAGTAAATACAAATAAATAGGTAGAATACATAAGCTTCATGAGTTTGCACTTTCTTTTATTCATAATTTGAACACATCGTCAGTCCCACCTTCGAAAATATATGCCTACTGGCATTTACGAATCTGATATGCATGCCTAATCAAGCAGCAACTAAGTAGATCATTGCAGTTAATGCATTATTTATAATACAACATTTGTAAGTATCCTCTTAGAAAATCCTCTTGCGAATGGCACCACTTTCACAACAATTCGACACAGGCTACGCTTTTTATTCCTTGTACTCCTGTAACATAACTGATAAGACTTATGATACGTGTGCGATGAAGTTGATGTTGATATATCAAGCAACATAACAAACCTCAACTAAATTTAGAGGTCTTTTGCTAAACCGTTCACACACGGCGCAGTGGAACTGTCCAAGACGTCTTTTTGTGCTCTATTTCATTGATGCTTTTTATAGCTGATACCATCATTTACATTTGATTGCCAAAGAGTTCTTTCATGTCAATGAATTTAAGCTTTAAGAGATAGCATTACTGTGTCTCCTTAAGCTTTAAACAAAGTTAACACTCTGTAACGTAATTCACAGTTACTCCTTGATGCAAATTTTGTGTTATGGACATGAGTAACTCATGCTGAAGAATGAAGGGAGCATTATGCCATTGTCATATTACTTTATTTGCTTCGAGAAAACTATCAAGGCAAAACCGATAACGTGCAAGCCCTAATCATTTGTCTATATAGTCGCTCAGAGGTACGAAATTTGCTACCAACTAAAGTTGTACCAATCTACATCGAAATTTTTCAATCCAACCAGCTAAAATAAAACTTCAAATATACACAGTCTTTTAGTACCATACAAAAGTAATTGCATCCTCATGAGATGGCACATCAATCCTTCTAACTGCCAGTCATCATCTTCTCCGCCGTCATTACGACATGGATTTAGATGTTGAAAAAGAGAGAAAGACGGAAGATTTGAGGCTAGACAGAGCTCGTAAGTTGGCATCTTGCAACGAAATCCATGCAAAATCCGATTAAAACGCAATTGGGCAGATATTCCTTAATCTCTCTACGGATTTTCAATTTTAAAGGAGGAACTATGAAAATAATACAATGCGAATAATAATGACGAAATGAAGACACTTTTGAGTGGTGATGAGGTAGTAGGCAGGCTGATATTTTCTGGTTGACAGTGTAATCTACACACACTTTATTGTTGTGACTTCAGCGCAGCCTCCCATGGAGTTAATATTCAAAAAGGAAAAATATTACAACATGAGATCTACAGTACCACTGCTAGCAAACGTGGTATGAAGTGAATTAGTATCATTAATACAAGCCCATAATAATATTCATAACATGAATGGACCCCTGAAAGCATGATTGCGTTTTTAAAATTTAACTGTGAATGAATGAATGAATAGAATGCAGATTTCTGCCAGCTTCCTGAATAATTTTCTTTTTGTTCGTTGTCTTCAGTCATTACATGACTTTTGAATTTTAAGCACATAAGAAAACCAAAAGGGAGCCAAAGAGACTACGAAAAAGTGCAGAAAGTGTAAAAAGGCACATAAAAATCACATTTCAAAGGTACTTACGTGTACAAGTGATGACCAGGCTGGTGGAATAAACTCTTTAAGTTCTTCATGGGACAAAAGATCAGAGACCTTAGAGTACTCATCTGACAGTAGTTGAGACTCTTGTGCGAGCTCAATTAGCTTCATTTGCTCCTTAGCATCACGAACTCCATTTTCTATGATTTTATTGCAGTCAATTTTGTCCACAGCCTGTTGCTTTTCGAAGAGGCATTCACGAGCTTGAACCTAGATTATATGGGTCATAAATAAAAGAACGTTACTTTTATTTTTCTGGTAGCTAACACAAAACAACTAACAAAGAAAATCATTAGGAAATACGAAATCAGTCATTTTGATCTTATCAATCGGGCCTAATGTTCTGAATTCTACAACACACTACACAAAACTCGTTGCAGAACTACGGAAGTTGAAGAACGAAGATAGATACTTGCAAGCACCGTATACGGACAAATTGAAATGTCATATTAGATTACATAGTTTCTCCCAGTGCGAGCCGATTATTTATAGCATAAATACCTGTCACATAATTCACATATTATTTAATTTTTTGACATCCCCCAAAAAATCCATCTTTTTTCGTCAAGACTCTAGGCTGTACTGTAGCCATTTTTGACCCATCATTATCACGTTGCTGTTTGTGGTGATCATGTTATCACGATTCAGTCATTAGCAAAAGTAGTAAGCAAAGCAGCAGTCGAACGTGTGCGTATGTTCAAAATATGGTAGTACCTCTATGTATGGTTGTGTACGATAAACTGAGTAGTAATTGTACAAAACTTTACGACAATCACGGTAACGCTTAACTTTCTTTTTTTCGTAAAATTGACGAATATGTGAAAATTTTCTTGCATCATAGAAGAGCTGCGTAAAAAGTTAAGAAATTTAGTATTCACGGAGTAATATGCAAATAAAGTTTAAATTTTTCATTAAAATTATCTTGGTTTGCAACCGAGCTAGCTGTTTCAAACTTTCGTATGACATCAAGCAACAGGTTAACTTTTTCTTTGTTCAACTAAACATGTTGTTTCCGTACCAGATTTTCTGATATCAGGCTTACGAACTATAGACGGTTTTAATTATATCATTCACATCCACCCTTAATCAGTCTCAACCTACTCTACTCACTCATCCACCTAACAAGCTAAAGCTAAAGGATAAGTCTTGAGATTGAGACTCGTCGCTCGTAGTAATTTAATGCAAATTATTCGGAACCTACTATAAAAGCTTAAAACCTGTCCTGCCCTTGCCACGACATAAAGTGCATAGGTATACTTATTTGAGTGTACGCAATCAAATCAGAGGGATTAAATGTACAATCATATCTGGTTGCTTTTCTTTTCGTTATTCATCTCCCTAATTGCTATCTTTGTTCTGTTTTATCAACTGGGTGGTTCTGTCGCTGTAACATTCTGTCGGTGTAGAATCCCTGTCTACTCAAGCGTCTTGCTTCATATACTAGACTACGATGCGTACTTGATTACTCTTAATTACAATGTTCCGTTTACTAACTACAAAGCCATGATATCCGTTAGTCATTGTCTTCTGTTTAAAAATTCCTTGGAACTTTGAATTTACATAAATGTACAACTTATAGTAATGAATACATAACAGAAGGATGGGCAGAACGGATAAAACCAACAACATCCTAGTAGAAGCAGTTATGTTACGGCATCCTTCATCCTTAATCAAGTATTAACTTTAAAAATTAACCTACTCGGGCTACTCGTCAACGCGTTTCGCTAATCAACCTCGAATGGAAAATCTTTAAATTGGACATACTGCAATATTAGACAGTCGGCAGTCAAGTGAACGTCTACGATCCGGAAGGACGTGATCAATCAAAGGTCAACGGGTTAAAGTAGTATTGAACGTATAATTATCAATTAGTCAATACCTGGTTTACATATTTCATATTTTGACCAGCTGACATGATTTTAAATGTTGTAGGAATGCCGTGTGTTACTATTGATTGAACAAATTGTCGGACAAATACTCACCAAAAACAGAGCAGTCAACGCTTCTAGTGTGTGGGGTGCAAGGTCAAAGGATGGCGGATGGGTGAAATGCTCTCCAATATAGCGAAGAGTTCCTGCTGCTCGAAGAAAGTTATCGACGGCTGCGTCAGCCGTGTCAGAATTTACTGTTCGATCCTGTCTTGCTCCGATCTGAGTATGGAGGGCTGCTAGGTTGAAGAGGACACTGGCTTTTTCAAACGCTACCGTTCGTTGTACGCTCGGAACTCCGGTGAGTGCATCGTACCTGATAAAATTAAAAACATAAAGCGTGTAAGGAAGCATTGTTAGCATTAATGAATTTTTAAAACGAAATCATACATCCTGCTTTAATTTCATTCAACCCGTATTATAATTAAGTACTTTTTGCATGCTCGGCTCGGATATGTAGCTCAGTAGTTAGAACGAAAGAGGAAGAATGGTTAAGTAGGCACAACTTTAACCATCTACGGCACGTACCTTTGTAAAATCTCTGCAAAGTAGCGATAATGTCGTTGTGCCTCAAGTCAACGTCTTAAATTTTGAGTCATTTTTTGATGAGATTTGGTAAAAAAAGGACTTTCTACGAAGTAATTACGCTTATGTATATACGCAGACACAACTTGTTTAAAACTTTATTGCATTTTTTAAGTCGTAAAACATTATATATGACTATTATAAAACATATTTTACGCACGTGTGGGTGGGTGGCTTTATCCAAATGCAAACAGAAATTGATCAAGTGGTAATGCGACGTTTTGACGCTATTTTATTCATCATTCATTGTGCACAACCATTTTTTGTTTGGTGAGTGGAGTAAATATAAAAAACTCGTTGGCAGAGACTGCGAAAGTGTTAGTTTGGAAGAAAGGTAAATATCATTACACGCTGTGCTCATTATAGCATTTTCTCAAATCTGTCCCATTATGTTTGCATGCTCAACTTCTTGAAGCTCACATCAAGGTTTTTACAGAGATATGACAAAAGGAATGGTACATCAATCTTTAAAAATATTTAGGTTTGCGTGAAAAGGGAAAGGTAAAAACATGGAAAGTGACAGTTAACAGTAAGTGTTTTCCGATTCCAAACTCACGTCTTGCAAAAATGAGAAATATATATAATGCGATGATGAGACAAAACAATAATGCGATAAGGAAACTGCAATTTTCTGTAAAAAGAATCCGTCGGTTCTGAATCAAGTATTCTAAAACAAATTTGTTGTAAAAAAAAGTTGAATGGAACTGTGGAATTGAGTCTATCATATTTGCAGTGTGCCTGCATAAATCAGAAGGAATGATGAATGATATCTGTGTGATAGATCTTGCTGGGCGTTTTGGCAAGCCTATTTTTTGCGCTATTCATACTGTTATCATCATTCTTATCGCAGGTATATTACTGCACTTTCATTAGTGATATTATTGCAATTTGTAGGATCAGTCAAGCAGATAGAAATGCTCGATTTAATGACGTCGGAACTTTTCATTACGTTCCCTGTCAGTTCGTATTGTTTTATGCCCATAATTTGGCATTTCTCTTCAGGTGATAATGGTTCTATGTGCATTTGTCTTCGTGACATTTACGTACGATTTCTTCGCCGTCGCCAACGACTGTACAGTTGACAATTTTTTGCAATGGTTTATTCATGTTTTTTTACTTGAAAACTGTAAATTGCAGTGAAAACCACCTTTATGTGGTACAAAGCACCTTAATAATGATCACAAAGGGATTGTATGTTATTTCTGCTGTGAAACTGAATGTTTGAATGAGAATGTCTCTTACCATTCGAAAAATACTCCAATATTTCTATCAGCTGGGAAAAACCGGCGCTCAACAAAATAAAGGACGCCGAGATAACGAAGAAGCAATTGTACTCCAATTTTTGTCCGTGATGGCCTTCGCATTGCCTGAAAAAGAAGTAATTCACTAAACATTACTTACGATTTAGAGTGCATAAACAAAGAATTTAATTCTCCAAACTTGGCATTCCATCATAAAAAAATTCATGCTTCTGGTTAAATTTTTACGCAAAAAATAAGCTTTTATTACACCTTTGTATACGAAAACAAAGATAATGGGCATGTCGTGCGTTAAATCATATCGTTCACTTTTCTTTTTACCGGATGTAACCTGATATGCAAAATGGTAACGGTATTATGTATGATAGCTACCCGCGTGTACAGGGGTGCTTGGAAAATAAGCACCTAGAGTAACAATATCGTTTCAAATGTCAGTTTAACAGTATCATAATGGGGATCTTAAAACGAACAGCTACCTGCTACAAACCGGTATTTAAGCGTAGTCAAAAGTACGGTACAGTTTCCCGTTGCTGCGTTTCCTTTTTCATCTGACACATTGAACAGTCCTCAGCAAAACCAGGGGTGTGCTTTTTCCGCTTTCCGTGCAAATTTCATTTTCTAAATAATTGTGCTTGCCTACTGCACTTGCTACTGCTTTTTCAAGGAAACAAGCGGCCATTTTTTCTCTTTCCTTTGATTTTTATATTTTTTGCCCCAAACTGACCAATAGTTATCAAACAACGTGTCACACACCTTTATTGATTCCACTTACAGCAGCTTTGAGTAATTTGGATTTCGTAAAAGCTGTACGCAATGAAAAGTTGAATAATGCTGTGAAAGTATACGCCAATCCACGGTTAATGTGTCCCAGGATTGGCAATACAAACAAACCGTTTCGTGACATTTACATGCACACACATATATGTGCAAATGGCGTGGTTGAAGCTGTGGTACTTTGCGTCTCTCATATAACTATTTTAAACTATTTTTAGTAAATAAAATGTGTAATTGCGGAGCATGATATTTTCGTCTTAAGGCCTGAAACGATGTAACACAATGCTGCTTTGTCAACTCACATGTCACTAACAGTCATACAGTTGTTTGGTCAGGGTTTTTTTGGCATGCGTTACAAACTAACGTGTTTGCCCATCAGGACTTTTAGAGTACTCTGCAAATGCATTAATTGCGCCATAGTTTCTTCTATTTTTGGCAAGGATTTGGTACGTGTGTATAATATCTGAATTTTACTGCTTAACATGGCATACAATTTAAGATGCGTTATTATGTTGCTACTACTGCTCCAAATATAACTTTTAACGACTTTTTGTATATGTACGATTAGTTTCTCAATGTAGCGTAGAGGAACGTGCATACATGTGCAATAACTGCACTTTTGTTATTATTGTTCCTGGTTTTTTGACATTTCTTTTCCCGATATAAAAAATAATGATTTTAAACGTAACGCATTATAGTATTCATAGTGCATCTTTCTTGCACGCCTCGCTGCCGGCTGACTTGTCTAAATTTCATGAGCATGAGACATTTGTAATATATCAATCCGCAGGGGAACAAAGATAGCTATTTCGTGTTCACTATGATTGCAGTTAGTGCAAGTTAATGATACGACGCCTATTCTGTTTTCTATTTCTCGTGAGAGAATCCTTCTATGATATAGACTGATGTCTGTATTCATATACACGCAGCTTGCATGTATTGTATGATCATCACGGAAAGATGAGTCTATTCTTCGGAGTTGTGTAATCTTTTAAAATGGTAAACAAGGAAGATAACGGCAATCATGAGTACGCACAGCTATAAAGCACACATAGGTTAGCAGACCATTAGAAGGCAAGATAATAATGGATTATAACAGTAAGCCAGTAACATACCAAATAATATGTCAAACTAGGTAAAAGATTTTAAAGCGTTGTCACACATCATGTGAATTTTTAATGAGTGTAACAAAAATTAGCTAGAAATTCCCGTCGTATGTATGAAAATATTTGAAATGTGCGTAGACGACATTATCACACTTAATTGTAAGTTGTGCCTCTGCGCCTAATCTTTCCTTTCGTTTTGATGGTATAAAACGAAACGTACCTGTTCCTTTCCTATACAATGTGGCCAATGAACAGATTAAAATTATTTGGGTTGTCGTTGTCATTTGCTTTTTGGGATGTGGGAACCGTGTTACCAAAATTCACTTGTTACCAATCTTAATCGATTAAGATTAAGAGCATTACATGTATATCCTTCCGTTGGAAAATACTACAATACATAATTTTTAATCTATATTTTTCAGTTAA
>JAHZNA010004961.1:0-21226 GCA_027743935.1 Sinodicranocentrus sp. ZH6 | reverse complement strand
ATTCTGCGAAACTTAATAATATTCTACGAATATATCTTCGATACATTCTGCGAAACTTAATAATATTCTACGAATATATCTTCGATACATTCTGCGAAACTTAATAATTCTAAAAAGTCAAACCGTTTTGCCTGGAGGGGTCGCGAAAACTGGACAGTGTGTGTTCGAATGTTCGGCGGCGGCGAAACTAATAATATCTTACTTCAGAAATACCTACCATATTACTTAATTAAAATTATTTAGAGCAAAGAAGGGCTGCTACTGACAGCCGTTATCGTTGACTCCAGCATAAAGCAATATTTATTTCTGGTGTGTAAAATGCAAGGTATCTATCTATGAGACAGAATATCCTAATTTAAAGGGAAAATCCGGATGTACATTTATGACGAGTTTTGGTGCTAAAATTACCTCATACTCGCAGCGCCATCCAAACAACTGCTATTGCGACCACCTCAACTGCCAAGGAAAATAAGCAAATCGAACTTTCTCCCAAAGTCCTCAATACAACAGCAAACAACAGTAGTCAGCAAGCTAATCCTATTTGCGTCACACCCGCCTCGTCAGAGGAGGGCAAGGTGGTCATTATAAACAAGACCACTAACAACGGCTACTCGGCTCCGTCTACACCCACCCCACTCAATCATTTGACCCTTGACAATTCCACTACAACCCATCAAACTCCTGTTGACATCATGACAACAGCAAAAGACGAGGATCTGATTGAGGATGAGGATGATGACATGGAAGCTGAGTCTCCAGTGTGGACCTAAAGCTCCGATTTGTCATTTCCATCCCATTTTCTCTTTTTAACAATCAACCTTCTTCTCTACTCTGTTTGATGCTCCACCTGACAAATATTACAAAATTTGTTACCCCACAGATAACCTTTCTGTAAGTGTTCTTGTCTATTGTCTCTATCATTCGTTTTTTAGTTGTTGTTTTTCTCTCACTTGACGCGCGTGTTTATGTCTGTCAATAACCACTCCGAACAGAGTCAAAGAAAACTAAAATGTTATTTTAGCTTTCCCCCTTTTAACTTATTGCGCCACTTCATCTATTTTATATGTACTCATTCTCGAATCCTCATTGGTGTCACATTAATGCCAAAATTGAACTTGCCAACTAAAATGCCTCACATTGGAGTGGAGGAAAACTATTTCCCCTGAAAAAGTCGACATTTTTTCAGGATTTTTGTATTGTAATAAAATCGCCTTAAGTGCCTTTTCAAAACTGCCGCCATCATACTTCTCAAAGGAAAGAGCACTTAACGCAGCTATACCGAGAGAACGAGAATGCCTACTCTCGAGCATTTTTGACCCTTGACAAAAACGAAACAAAAGACTTTCTCAATCCTTTTTTATGTTTACCATTTGTGGAGTGACCTTTGTCTGATATTTTCCACCTCTAAATCCGGCAAAAACCCGAATGTGTGCTTTGTTAGGCTTTGTGTAATTGGTTTTTTAAGTTGTTGCCCGCAAATATCCGCGTTGTTAATGTACTCTGCTTTATTATTTCGATACGAACAATTTTCTATTGTCTACTTAAATGGCTAGAACAAGCATGAACAATACGCATCGTTTTCCCATTTGAAATTAAAAAAAAACTGGATTCGAAACAAAATTCGAATATCACTCCAGCATAGCACGACATCGTTTATTGCACGACGACCCTTGAGTAGCCATAAGAGGGAAAAGCATGTCAGATTATAATTCCCAGTAGAACCACTTCACTCTATTTATTATGTGGAAAGTGCGAGAACTGGAAAGAATAAGCGGATTTTTTCCAGAAGAGATTGAACAACTCGTTTGGGAATTGAGGTTGAGCGGGACTTTTAAAAATCCATTTTTTATATACTTTCCTTTCTTTATATTAGTCAGAGGGAACCTTAAAACGCGAACAAGTTTGATCGAAACAAGAAAAAATGTTGTCGTTTGACATGATAGCAAGTTTCGGTGAAAATGGAGTTGAATGATAAGGTCGAGAGGTTTTACACTAGTTGAGTTGCACGATTTCCTCTCTTCTGAGGAAAGGATGGCTTGCCACGGTGGAATTGAATCTGTTACAAAACAAGAGGTTGAAGAGACCTATATGAGGATAGTGGTTACAAGTTACAATTGAAGTGTATTTGGCGTCGTCAGCGTCATTTCACCTGACAGATTTGGTTTTTGGACAAGAATTTTACTTTATGCTTCGAGAAAGAAACTTTTTTGATGGGTGAACCAAGCCTCTCCGAATTCTCTGGTAAGCCGATAGAAAAAAGTCATAATGGAGTAGAGTCCCAGTCACTGACTCACTTCATCCTTACGTTCAACAAAATATGATCCTTTGTATGACATAGCGTATGGATAACATATAACCGTCTAAATCGGATCCAAAGAACGCATGGCGTGTAAAGTTGCCGAGAATTGAGATTACCAGACGGTAAAAAGTTTTCTTGCCTGGAAAATGGAATAAAAACGAGTAGCTTTGAAGTAAGTAAATTGAGGCTGGGCCTTGAGAAAAATGAAATGTTTGGGTGATCTTCTAAAAGAACAATATTTTCCACAACTCACCTCACTGACTACGCTTTAATCGATTTCCTAGAGATATGTTTGACTAAGAGGTTAGAACGTTACGTGTCTTTTGACTGTTTGTCCCGAGTAAACAGGTTGCTTAAAAGTAAAATATTTACTGGAGTTATCCTTCTATAAAAACATAACATAGTTTAGGCACGTTTGCACCCACTGATAGAAAACCTGGAAGGATCAACGGAGTTTGACATTTTCCAGAGAACAGATATGAACCTGAAATATTTTCCTTGGATGGAACATGATAGATGAAATTGAATATTGAATTTGAAATGAGTTGAGGAAGTGAACTCGATTTGCGTCATAACATAACCGAGGACCCATATTTTTGTTCTGTAGATATTGGTAGATGATGGTCATAAATTATTCCATATATTTCTGTAAAGAATGCTCACAAAATTCAAACAGTCTGTTTGATTATAAGAAGGGTGGCTCAGTGCACCCAATTTACGCTACATCACACTCATCTCGTCAACTGACAAAGGCAGAATACATGAAAATGACCATTTCCTGTAAAAGCAATGATGCAACTGGAGATGTGAGGAAAATACAAAGATGACCATGTTATTTCCTTCGTTGACAGGTTTTCCCGGGAAGGGAACAGATAGAACATGGAACCTTCTTTTGTTGTTTTAACATTCAATGACGGATGTGATAGCGCGTCTGTACCTCTTTCACTCAAAAGACCCAGCGGCCAGTGAAACATATGAAGTTTCCTGTCTCATTTTTACTTTTGTCGTCAGCCCCTAACCAGGTTGAGTTTTGACAGCTCACGGTAGCATCGAGATAACAGTACTTTCCAGTATAATAATTATATGTGACTAGTCTTGAACGTTTTAAAAAGTAACTTTATTTCCACTTAATATATATCAACTTTAGCTGGTAATCAATCTCTGATAATAAAACTATGCATAGATCTGTTTGACTTGTCGTATCTTTCTGAAAACTCATTTGTCAAAGTTCCATTTCGCATAAAAAATGTACAAACACGCATATGCTCAGCACAGCTTTCACTGACAAAGGTTTGTTTTAGTATCCCAAGGAAGAAACAATATTGAAATCAGATGATGCTTACAAGACAAACTCTTGTAGAAAATTATCTTATACTTTTACAGCCGCTTTTACTGCGTCTCTCTTCTCTCTCCCTCTGTTCAGCAGCTTTAGTGAGCAACAGAGTTTTACTTTTTTATGTTATCGCTTGACAAATTCCGAGGAACAGTGGAAATGCCGTTTTTCACGGAATGATAGACTCCCTCACCAAGAGTCATTTTCACTATTACCGTCTCTCAGAATTTAGCAACTCCTTCAATTTTCCTTTTGTGTATAGCATAGACCACCCAGCTATACTAAGTATTGTAAGCACAAGTTTGCTCGTAAATGAAATGCGAGTAATATGAGAGTGCCAAAAACGTGAAAAGAGAAACAGACTCGATTACGTATCACCACATCCCTTAAAAGCATATGCAACAGTAGACATTATAGTGTACCTTGTACAAGTTTCTGGCTGCACGTGAAAAGAGCCGTTACGATTTCCCCGATACGTTGGGCGTTTAGTAAAGCGTAAACTCAAGATAAGGGAGAGCGTTGCACTTGGATGAAAATACACACATGTTTTGTGTGAGCCTGTTTTCTTTCTCCATTTTCCCTTGAGCGGATTGACTGCCACATTGGGAAATAAATTGTCTGTTGCGCGCTCCCCCAAATGAAGCATTTTTTTCTCTCCCCGTTTCTCTCTAACATGCCCGAGAGTGATGTACTACTACCTTTGCGAATATTTTGCTCGCTGGGGACCACTAAAAATAGGAATTCTTCGAGGACGATGATGATGACAAGACGGGATATTATAAATATCATTGGAAGAGATTATGTTTATGAAAGCACTTTTCTGAAATATGGAAATATCTTTACTCGCTAAAACTTATATTTTCTGGGGGAAAGGCTCGCTTTTTTCGCTGGCAAAACTGGCATTTTATCATTGTTGTGTGCGTTGTATGAGGTATTGGCAATTCGAATTTTCAAGCTGACAATAATAAAACACACAACGCTAGCTAATGTATAAATACTCTGGCTGGTGGATTTACATTATGGTGCATCCCTCTTTTGAACAAAAAGTTTGCCATGTATGTGATACGAGTATTTTCAGTTTAGTATATTTTCTTTAGAGAAAAAGTTGCTTTCTATGCTCCCACAAAAGATGCAAAAATGATTAAGCTCGTTGATGGCATTTATCCTTCAAAAGGAATTTTGTGGAAGCTGTCAAAACACTGTCTGTATGCATATGAGAATGACTTTTACTCTAATTGTAACTCAAGTTTCCGCTGCAGAACAGATTCCAAAAAGCTCACTCGCTTGATCCCCTCTGCAAAATCCGTTTAATCTCGAAAACTCACTCTTTCCAGGGTATTTAGCGTACCATAGTATTTCTATTCTAGATATTTGTACACTGGCTCAATTCATGTATAATGCTGTTTGGTATTTTCCTATTCTACATGGTAAACTCCTATGCACTTTGCTTTGTAAACTTACGCAAGTGGCAAGCGAACGCTTTGTGGCTGTTTTTTTAGCATGGCATAAGATTGTCCCTTTCTTTGATTTTTTGAAAACTCTAATTTAATTGAGCACTGCAGTTGAAAAATGACTTAGAAAATCAGATAACCCAAACCTGGCAGTGGTCCAGGGGAATGACACCCATTATATTTGGTTGGATGATAAACTACATTCTATTCTGTTACAGACATTTTGTGTGAATGATAGCAAAATAAGTGGATAAAATTGAGATTGTAGATGAATATGGTCACTGGCCATCGATCATCACCTCCCTTGTCAGTTCCTCTTTTATCATGGTGGTATTGATCCCTTTAGAAAAATCGGCGAAAGGAGAGGCGAGCAACAAGATCGAGTTAAGCACTATATCCACTCCCGCACGTTGATTATATCTTACAATCTTACTCAATTCGAGTGAAGTGGATGAAAACCAGTTTTCCATGTAATGTGGTTGGAATCAAGGGTTGCTTACTCAAAACGAAGTGGAAACCTTGAAAGTTTTTATGCAATTATGAATGATACTCATCCCAATGACGAAGATCACCAGAAACAGCAATAGATCCAAGGAAATTAGGAAAGAGAATCATTGCAAAACTCGGCTTTTGCCATTCAAGTGGTCTGGTTTGAGTTTGGTTGCGCTCTGAGAGCAAAAATGTTATACCACTGTATCACATCCCAGCCAACAAACACAATTACGAGTTATGAGATTGGAGATGTGGAAAAAGGGAAGCTAACAAGATGCTGATTGAGACCCCCCTGCTTTGGCTCTATTGCCACTTGTGAAAATTACTTGTGCGAGTTGCTCTCCTCTCCTCCTTCAGAGGATGATACAGTAATACGAGTGTGAAGGGAAGTAGATTTGATTTGGCATTTCCTTCTCCAAACCAAGACCACCCAGAAACAAGAGGTTTTGATGGAGGGAGAAAACCATGTCATTGTCACATGCTTTTTCTAACCTTAGGGGAAATACTAAAACGTATCACTAGGCTGATTGCACACAAAACTTGTAGTTTTTATAGTGGAATAATAGTAGGTAGCTGTATCTGCTAGCAATAGCAAGTAGATGAGTAAAGGTAGTAGTGGTACTATAAAGGCTCCATACTACACAGGACAATAATATGAGAGATGCATAAAGCTGTTGTGTTGATGTTGAGTCGATCCGAGTAGTAGAGTAGAAGTATGTGTATTGTATATATGTACAGCTCGTCAGAGGATGACGAGTTTATTGAGTTTAAATTTGTATCTATGGATGAATTGCAGATGATAAAAATGATGTTGACGGTTGTTTTTGTGTATACGATTTCGTGGCTTCCTCTGAATATCTTCATCGTAAGTTTATCTTCATTTCTAAGATCTAAACAATAAACAATAATTATAAATACTTTAATGGGATCGTTCTCTTTATTCTTCTTCAGACTTGTTGCTTTTCAAGTCGTATATAACGCGTTTTAACTGCACAATACAAATCAATCGTTCTACAAGATCGCTTTCTCGTACATTTAACAAAGGTTTCGCGACGTGCTGTAGTGAGCCTCGTATGATAACTTGAAAGAAATGTTCTCCCACGATTCTAGGCAAGCTCTCATTTTCAAGGAATACATACGTGAAAGAAGATGTTCCTTTCTCCTACTAAGCCTCATGCAAATAAAGCGTTTTGTTGAATCTCATTCAAAGAACTCATCCTAAAGGATAGTTTCCTGTGATTTCCTCACTTTAACACAAACCCGACCTTACTCACATGAACAAGTCTCATCATTATGAATGAAAAAGACAAGCCCTGGAAAAGCATACCTACACACGCACTAGAAAGCTTCTCAATTCTCAAATTATATTGTTTGGGAAAAGGGATTTTTGAAAGTGAGCCCACGCTCCAGCAGCGCTCCCTTTCTTGCACAAAATACACGAGTGCATTTAATGAAGATGCTCCTTTCTCGGAAGAAGCACAAAAGATGAGAAGCTTTCTAAAGATTTTCCTGCGGTCAGGGTGACTACCTCTGCTGGATTTTTATGTTCTCCACCAGAAGATCCTGTTTCTACTGATATACAAAGATGAGATTAAAGAGTCTTTGATGTTGTGACCACGCTCAAGCCTTGTTTTTTGTTTTCCTCTTTAATTAATTCACCAGCTCAGAAGAAGGATAAAAAAGAGCATCTTTTGGCGGTAGTTTCTGTTCCCGGCTAAAACGTCTTCTAATTAGGTTTTTATTTCTATTCCAGATTTGTGGCGACATATGGTACGACGACATATTCCACGCAAATGGCAAAGCTGTTCGATACATGTACCCAGTTATTCTTTGGTTGGCCATGGCGCACTCCGTTTGGAACCCCATTATTTACTGCTACATGAACTCTCGATTTCGGGAAGGCTTCAAGGCTGCGGTGTCCAATGTGCCGTGCGTGTGGAAGCTAATCCAGTTATGTCAGTTGAGAGGTGTGCTTGGAGGACAGATGACAGACAGTCGGCGCAGCTATAGCACCGGCTATATGAACCGTCTAACAAGAACAAACACCTCTTGCACTACTTACACTTTCGGAAGTCTTCATAACCTGCATAATCACACTAATCACCTCTACGCTGGACAACATCCCCCTTTGAGGAAACAAAGTTACCTTGGAGGGATCCCAGGGAGTAACGGAGCTAGGCCCAGTTGCGCCTCGATAATATCTCAATATCCCAAGGTCCACCATAACCACATGCTAACATCCAGCAAAAATGCAGGCTCCAGTTTCAACCACAGAAATCTAATTAGTGGAGTTAAACCTTCAAATACAATGACTTCTATTGCCCCTGCTGCCATTACCCCTCCTTCCACCCCACCTAGTGGGGATGGCTCAGTAGTCAATTTACCATTGACTTGTCTCCAACCCCGTGTTAGCAATGGAGACCATATGAAAAACATTGATCTCAACGTGACAGAGTCCTGCGTTCGTGAAGGTGGGATTGCCACCCTGAACAATAGTCCTAGTTATGTCAGTATTTCAAGTAGAGGTGGGAAAGATACCGTAGTAAGTGTGAGAAGCACCCCACCTACCTCTCACAAGTCAGGCGTATCTGAATCATTCATGTAGAGACGGGTGTAATTGTGAACTCGTATATTAGTATTATTGCTCTACTCAATCTGTGTTGTTGTCTACTCAGCTTCAAGTCTTTCTTCGTAATCGTCGCATTTCCACTTTTTTCCGGTATGGATTCATGTGATTATCTTCCTTGCAGTTTGAATTGATAGTGCCAAATAGGAATTCTACTAGTAGCCTCAAGCTTCAACCTATTTAAATCATGATAATGTTTATAAGAGCTACCTAATGTAGTTGGCATATCATTATGCCATTCATAATATCAGTATTCAATGAACAATGTATACGATGTGAAATTCATCTTATTAGAAAACGATTTCGTAGTTTTAGTAATCATAATCGATAAAAGGTGGGTGAATGTGAACTTTTTTTTCTATTCGACTGAATCTTAACAGGAGTATTTTTAATGAGTGATGAGATATGATGTGATCAAAAGTGATCATTATGATGGTGCATACAAGAATGAGATTGATATTTTGAGCTTTCCAAGATATATCACACTTTTCAAGTTACACTCGTTCACACGTACCTATCTATATATATCAGTGGTATAATTGAACAAATTTGAATTCCTTGGCGAGAAGGAGGATAAAAAGGATGTCTCTATTTAATGTACAGTACGAGCTGATATTATTTGCTGGCATATTATCCACAATATGAGTAGCTTCAGAGATTAGATGTCAGAAAAAATGTATACAGCTATAAAATTAGAGGAAAGTGTAAAATGAACAAAAAATGAGAGCACTTGGGCAATTTAGAAAAGAAATATGAATGGTATACTAGAAGTGATCTGTAGCTTGTGAGGTAGCATGCATATACGCATTACGCATTATTCGTAGATAATATGGAGTAGATTGTCAATGAAAGCATACATGTTTTAAGCTATTGAGTAATAATAAACAAATATTGATTTTATGTAGCGATAATTAAAGAACTGTGAAAAATGCGACTTTATTTTAGCTTGCATGTCATATAAACACCCAGAGGATCAAAGGAATGGTACTGATTTTTTTGGGAAAACCACGTCCCTTTGAGCGGAGCCCCTAAAGTGGAACTTCCCAGACTGCGACTGTATTGTTCTTTTAAATGTGATTTTAAAACTCACAGAAACTCTGTTGTGCGATTTTTTCTCCAAAAGTATATATAAAACCCTTTATTCACTCTCACCAAACCACAGTGCGAAGAGCATTAGGCTCACATTAGGCATCACTGGAAATTTCAAATGACAAAAGAAAAATTTCAATTCTTCTGGAATTCGTGATATACACAATAGAATATTACAGTGTTTGGTGAACTCGCTCACACGCATCTCACTTGCTCATGTAGTTGCTACATACCCCAAAGGATTCCTTACGCTTTTGACAAACCACATCAAACATGCCCCCGTAAATTTTCCAGTTTTCCTTACTAAAGTTGAGGTGACCTTGAAAAGCTTTCTGAACCTCAACTGAAGGAGCCGAAAGCTATTGACAAAAGTGGTCGGAACGGATGACAGTGACGATGTCAATGATGAGACAAGAGGAGGAAATGAAAAAAAGTCCTTGTGTTCCATTCCACATATTATACCGAAAACGATTTTGAAGTAAGCCAAGCTAAAAATAGCAAGCATTCCTTGTGAGCTACCTACTTTGTCACTGCTTCGTTTATTCAACTTCATTGATTGAACTTGAACTTGTCTTAATCCCCTAAGGGTACTTGTTTATAGAGCACCTGTATCTGCATTTCGTGTAAATCCCAAGCAACGGGATTCCATGTTCACGTGATTCCTTCTTCAGTCAGTTCTCATAAAATCGACGCGTTTACCGTTCATTCTCACTTCGTTCTACCCATTTTGAAGCATATTATACCACACATATAATTTGCATCTAAAAATAAACTTTGGGTATTGTCCAACGCGGCAGTTTTTGGGTGTCACTTATCCAATACCATTTTCACCATTATCCCATTATTACACTGATTTATTTACAAATCCTCTGTAATAGACTATGCTACCAGTAAGTATTTTTCCATCATACAGTTTGTACAATATAACTTGGCGATCAAGAAACATGCATTATTGAAAGCATTGAATCACAGTGTGAATCCCTTTATCCTTTCCTTCTCCCATCAGCGTACATGAAACTTTTTCGATTCTACTACAAATCGTTGCAGGATTCTTCGTTTCCTCCAAGCCAAACAGTTACTGCGAGCAATGATCATTTCCCATTTTTTCCTCTGTTCTGCAAACGCATCACTTTTGTAACGGGAAACGAGAGGCTCAATGTAGCTGGAAAGCTGGTCGGATTCAGAGTAAACTTTGTTCTCTATTCTTTGTCCCAATCGGCCGTGCACACTTTCCAGTGGAAACTCCCAAGTGCACTACTAAAAAAATCTCCAGCTTGTTTTCCTATTTTCCTTAGTGCTCCACCAAAGTGCGTTGGTAGTATAGCAAAATATGTACGCGGAAAACTTGGTTTCGTGATTGATTCACACTTTACTTTACCCAAATGGTTACATAAGAAAGGAAATTATATACTTTGTATGTGTGTTTCGCATTTATTACCTGTGCGCCTCAATGGGATCGAGTGTCTGGAAGGGATTGGGTTAGAAAAGGAGAAAAGATAACCAGTTGTAAGTTAGTTTGTAACACAAAGCCAAGCCATGTCCCCCAGATTTAGCTATTATTAGCTTCGAGGGAATGAATCTAAGAAAGGAACTATTTCAGAAAATATAGAACAAAAAAGACCGGTAAAGTTCAGAATAAAAAGGAAAACATGGTTTATATGAAACCTGGCGGAGAAAACAGACGCAGACAACCTGCAACTACTCTTTCGCTTGCGCTTCCAGCAAAATCCTGGGCTAAGGTAAGATTTGCAGAAAAAGGTGTCTTGTTTGCGGTGCTGCTTGCATAATATAGTAAACTTGGAGGCAATGGCAGAGATCGTTTTTTCGTCGCGAGCTTAAGATCCATTTCCATAATACAGCCAGCAAATTCATGCAGTTATATAGGTGTAGACTGTGTAGAGGTGGTAAAATTGGGGTGGTGTCGCATGTCGGAATACCGTATGCCTATTAATATCTTCTTACCGTTACCTTAGTAGATCCTTTTTTCTCCACAAATCTGTCACCAGTTCTGCTTATTTTGCTTCTCCAGCAAACGTCCTTTTTGTAAAAGTGAAGACGGGAAATGTGAGCAGATGCCTCTAGAAAAAGAGAATATGTCACGTCTTTCTCTCTGTATCCTCCACCTGTGTTACTTTTTGATAGTAAGGTTCCCAGTTGTAAATGAGAATGGAAATGAGAGAGATTTGCTTTGCTCAATAATGACGATGATTAGGCTGCCATCATTATTGATTATTTATTAAGGTTATTAGAGACTTTGCTGATTTTCCTATTTTCTTTCTGTGGTAAAGAAAATCTTGCTCCAGTTGGTCCTTCTACTTCTGGATCTCTTAGGAACACGAGTAGTCATCTTAATCACAATATCCGGTGCTGCCACCACGGTCTCCTCTGTTTCGATTGCAGGAGCCCTCATAAACACGCCACCAGCTCCAGCACTAATTGCCAGGTACAAGAAAATACTTGACTTAATTTACCTTCTTCTCGAGTGTGAATCGTTCTTTATTTGCTTAGCTGATTAACTCTCTCGAAATAATTGAGTCATTTTCAAAAATATTCTTAGTACCTCTTCATCTGAAGCGTTGTTGAAGCCACTTCAGAATCCCCCACCTAATTCAATGCTGACCGTGGTGGATGCTCCATCTTACAAACACCAGGATTCTCCTAGAAGACTGAGGGGCTCGAACTTATCAGATTACCTCAAGAAATCCAACATTCCCACTTCAGAACAACTAGCTGGTATGCACAAAAATATGAGTGGATCGTAAAAGCTATTATTGTATCCCTTGAGGCACTGTGCTCCTGTATTATGTTGTACCTCCGTGTTTTCAATTTACTTTACACATCCCGTTGAATTTTTTCCAGTAGTCAAAAGGAGCAGGGGTGATACTCGAGTTTCCAGCAACCAGGACGTGACTACACTTGCTTTAGCTGTGGACAACAGCTCGTCTGTAGCGATTGCCAATATCAACAGCAGTTGGAACAACGTCTTCGTCTCCATAGCCAATCCACTAATTACACCTTTCTCCTACCACCACCCGTACAGACAAAGCGACTAACAAAAGAGAAATGACATTTTTGTGCGTATTACAAAAATCAGCTATTTGGCGACGAGGATGGGATCCACTACGTGCTAATAATTCTTTTGTTATTAACAATTTACAAATTCCTGCTAATAAAAAACGATGAGTTGATGAAAATTGTAGATGCGATTCGACGATATTTGAGGAATTCATGATTTTAATAAGTCTAGCTTTCGGCTTCACCCTTCATCAGGACAATGGAAATTGGAAATGAAGCTTTAAAGATATACCCAAGAATATATCAGAGAATTTTGTTTCAATTTCTCATTTCTCCCCACTATTCGCATGCTGAGATGCTTTAAACGGCCATCTCCATCCGATTTCTTTCAAAGGAAACAAGATCACTTGACTTTAGAAAAAGAGTGCAAACAAGAGTCTTTAAATCCTTCTCCAGGGTTGTACAGTATTATTTTTGTGAAAAATATAGATATGGATTACTTTTTTGAAAAATACATAGAACCATTATTTCGTTCATAGTTCCAAGCTCCAAGCCAAAGGAAAGGAATATAAGTCACGAAAGCTTTCTCTCTCGGTTAGGCTACGGCTGCACGCAATCAATTTATCATCCTGGATTTTTTCTCTCTCATGTGTGGTTTTATTTTTGTTTGTCAATTTTTCTTATCTAGCTGTGTGCATAGCAGTGTGCCCTGTACTACTTCAGTGTTTTTCTTTTCTTCTCGCATGGAATCCCTTTATTCCTGGAAAATTTGTCGAGGGATGTGATAGTATAAACATATTTCCCCCAATCTTAGATGGGATAAATATTTCTTATAAACTATCATCATCTTCCTATTCCATAATCTTGTTTTCAGCTTCCTTATCATCCAACATAAAAAAGTTTTTCATAGCTTTTGCTTTTCACCAGAAGATAATATACATGTATCTAGTTAAATCTCTCTGGTCCTGCTCTACTTTATCCCTGAAGGCGAAGCAGACTGGAAAATACCATTGGAAAATGTATATTCCCTCGTCCAGACCGCTCTAGTAATGTCATCAAGCTGAAAAACGACATTTTGACACACTCCCTAAGCATTCAATTTTTTTTACAGTATAGCACTATGCTCGCAAAAGCAGTTGTCCTCTCTATTCAAATTTTCTTTCGTCTCCATCATGACAAAAAAGAAACGGTTCGGTGAACCAAACCAGGCCATCGAGCATCTAGTGAACATGCATATAAAACACGACCTAATGGACTGTTTTCATCATAATCCTCCTCGTATACTTTTACTCTTCTGTATACGTAAATATAAAGAAAAAACTTCTCTCTCTCTTTTGGAGTCACTATAAACTATCCACCCGTTCGTTATTATTACACAATATGACCAAACTCATTTTGCATAGAAAAGACAAGAGCGGACTCGAAGGGTAAAGCTAGGATGACAATATTTCTCCCCAGGAAAATGTCCATTTTACATGAACTTTGTTCGGGGTGGAACATACATTGAATATATTTACATTTACCACGCCACACCAAAGTTTTCCAGTCTTTATGAACTTTTCTTCTTTATGCAGTATGGAGAAAGTAGTGGTGTTGGTGGAACATCTTCATCATCCTTGTTCTCCAGTAAGGATATTTTCCTCGTAAAAAATACTCCTCCGCAACGAGTCCAACTGGAGCATGTAAAGTTTTTTGCTGAATTTTATACGGCATGTAAATGTCCCTTGATTTCATTTCATTTCCTTTCCACCACTTTTAAAACTTCCCTCTTGAAACAAAATTCATGACCATGAGAGCGAGAATCCAGTCGGAATATGGGATTCGTGGAATGGTGCTCGCTGGAGAGAAAATCTCATCATGACCCAATACGCCAAAAGCGATACGTTGTAATTACACAGGATCGCATAAATTTTCCCTTCTCGAAGTCTAATCCGCTTAAAACCCATTTACAAAGAGAATTACAATATTTCCCTCGGTAATAAATCCTGCTCGCTAAAACTCTCCGAGTAAACATGCATCGAGCTGCCAGCACGCACTCGCCATTTTCAATGATCCACCTTTCAATATGTGAAGTCGTGCGGAAATTTGAGGAAATCAGCGAAAATAAACTTTCCATTTAAATGATGCTCCATGAAGCCAAAAAAATCACTCTATCGCGCTATTGTTTACTCCCGAGTGGGCTGTGAAGCGTGCAAAGTATCATTTTCATTTGAAACGGTAGGATTTTCCCCAAATGTTTTAATATGATGTTCTGTTAGAAGGGCGCCTGGCTCCATTATTGACGTCAACTTGGGAGACTTTTGAATTGCGGTGGGCGGGTTACATTATATCCTTCACTAGGAAAAAATTGTCTTGTGTATTATGAAATTCGTTATTGTTGCACAAGTGAAATCGTCAGGAAAAGTGCAAATGTAAACGAAAAGGTAAATCAATTCAGGATACCTTTTCGATTTTTCTTTGCAACAAAATCATGTAACCATTATCCCAGCCCGTTTATGTGGATGTGGTGGAGCACTTTACCAAAATGACTATATAAATGTCAGACTAATCCCATTCTGTGGAGTGCATTATTGAAAGGGAATATTGTGTCTTGTGTATTATCCCAGAATGGGCTACTCTAGACAAAAATGGAGGAAGGAGGAGAAAACCCTATTTTTCCTCAATGGGATGGCTATTATCTGCTGACTACATGCATCCCACGTCACATTGCTCCCGTTTTTCACTAACTTCCTTCTTTCTCCGAATCCAACTGGGTTTTTTTTCAGATTCCTAAAAGGAGGATTTCGCAACATGGTCACAAGTACCAATACTCTGAACGTGGAAGTATTTTTTGTTGATTCAGTTATTGTGCAAATCTCTGCAAAACTAGCTGAATCCAGAATAAAAACTGGACAAAAAGGCTGGATTTGTTTTTCGTTGAAGGGAAAGTAGGAAAAATGTGGTAAATTCATGAAGAGATTTACAAAACCGTCAAGAGTTTCTCAAGTCTTCAACCTGGGATATTTCATTGTGTCATGGAGCATGGACCCCGTCAAGATAGCATATTTGATAAATGGAGTCTTAAGTAACCTCTTTGGCTGAGTAAAATATAATTGACATTTTCCAGGTACGCATTGCTTTAAGGAATTCTTTTCTTCAATTTAGGTACCTTGTTACCAAAAAGTGGCGACATGACAGCTGTTGCTTTCCATCCAAATGGAAAACTAAAGTCCTCTTCTAGTCATCTTAGTTTTATATCCCTCCATCTTCTCTTTCGACTTATCTCGAAAAAATATTTTTGAGATAGACCACCCTGAAATAGGATGATGATCCTTGTCCGTAATAAAGTGGTTTTCCTCAGAGTTTTTTTTCGGTTAACTTTCTCAGAATAAAGTGAGCAAGGCTGGAGGCAACCACATTTTTTATTATACTAAGGATTACCGTAAGATTTCCGAGGAGTAAGGCGACATAAGTAAAAAAGGCAATGTGACTTGGAGTACTCTGTGAGTATCAAGGGAGTCTCATCATAATTTATGGAAGTTCATTACCAACGGAGGAAATGGTTTTCTCATACTTTCCATTTCCAAACCAGACACAACAAGTTTGCGTTCGCCAAGTTTTCCAGATTTCACATCTAGATTATCATATAATATTCAAAATTCCAACAAGAAAGCTTTACACTGGAGTACGGTACGTTAAGATGACTATAATTTGTACTCTGGTGGATTTCCCTTCATGTAGGTTTCCAAGTAATGCAAAGAATAACAAATGAGAATCATGCATGTTCCCGTACACAAGGGAATCGTAGTCGACTCTAATTATCCTACCTGGACGCAGTCATACTCCACCTACATCCTTATGGAAATTGAGAACTTATTTAATCTCCTCCACTTGGACAAATCCCGAGGGGCTAAGAGGAAATAGCTAGTGACTAATTAACTCCCAAGTGTGGTCATCACGTGAAACAAAAGATTCAATGCATGTGAGTATCACACGAAACTAAACGCTTGATCTCGTTAGACTCAATTTTCGAAAGAACTATATCCTGACTCCGGACTCCTCAATCGACCTTCAAGTCGCAAAAAAAGTAGTACAGTACAACAGGTACAGCCGTACAGGTAATTAATTTTAAACATGGGAAAATTGCCACCCATGCAAAATGAAAAATCCCAATTTAGCAAAAAAAAATGCAATCATGTTCTCTCATTTCGTGTAATAAAATTACAATCATTTTGTTTGCATGAGTGAGCGGAATGACGTCAAAGGAATAAATCCATTGACTTGAGAGAGATAGAGCGTATTTGTCATACTTATCGCATACCCTCCACTTCAATCCTCTACCAATTAACATCTTTAGATAAACACGCTTTGATGTGATCACATCCAAAATGGAAAACTCATTTTCCTCCACAACAACCCCACCAGGAGGGAAAATGAAGTAAGGTAATTAAATGAGCTAAAGTGGCTGCTTGTGTGGCTGAGGAAGATGGAAGGACAGGAAAAAACATTATTATTAAATTTTTCAATAAAACCTCCATTCCAAATGAACCTTTTCTCGCCATGCTCCAGCAACATCGTTTTTCCATTAACTCTTTCTTAAGCAGCCAAGCTCTGCGACGCAAGGAGAAATGAAGAGATAGGTGCAAAACGTACGGAAAAAAGCTTTTATGTCAAAGAAAAGACACACCGTGTGGTCTATTTTTAACCTGGACGTGTGTTCTCTTTTCTCCATCAGAGAAAAGTGATGAGCTCTCTCAACAAAAATCCTTTTCTTCTACATTCGACCTATTCTTCTCCAATGAAAAGGGAAACACAGCCTGGGAAAAATATTTTGGACATAATAAGTTCCTCATATTTTATTCTGATCTTATCTGCTAACTATGCAAAGGCTGGCTTTTTATTTTTCTGCATATATTTTCATCCCCTTACCTTGTACAACACTTTTTCCCGGTGAACACTAAAGATCCTCTATTACCTACATGCTTTGTTGCATTTAAAGTACAAAAAGTGAATGCTAATCAACTGTGAGAAAAAATATTTTGAAAAAAAGTTTCCTTCCATCGACAAAAGCCTCAAACAAAACTTTTTTCTTTTGGAAAAGGGAAAAAGACCACCGGGAGCGTTTTTATTCATAATACAGCTCGTACTTTCCGCCAAGAAAAAAAATATGCCCATCTACTTTCACTCTTGAGTGGTTCAGTCAATACCATGAAATTAGTCGTTTATTCATCCTGCCGAGTTTTTACTCGAGTTTCTATTTCCTTCAAAGGCTGGATCCCTTTTCAAGTCGGTTTAACAAATGAGCATCACATGGCATGAAATATGAGCAGAGTCAAGGTTGATAATGGGATATAGCGTGATATTACGACTTACTCTTGGACTAAAATGGGCTTAGCGACACTCCAGGGAATGCTTGGAGGATCTTTGCTAACAAAACAGGAGTAGTTTCTCTCCGCTTTTTTTGAAAATAAAACGAGCAGGTAAACATGTACAGACAGACACAATAGAGCGAGGAAATAATCAGCTTCAGATTTACCTAGATAATATGTATATTTTGGTTCGTAGCCGTCGTACGCACATACTGGAAAACTCCAGGCCAGTGTTTCTAGCTTTGCATTATTAATCAATGAAAAAGCGTACAATAGGGGAGCCCCTAAATGGCTGTCGATTTGGATTTCCTTTTGACAGGAAATCCCCACAGCTAGAACTCATTATTAGAACCATGGAACATTGATAACCGAAAAAAGCATTTCGATTCTCCATAAAACTGAGGTAAAGCCTCAATAAGTCACAATGAGGTAATTTTGGAGAACTTTTATGCGAAATCTTGATTGCTAGAATGGACTTGTACCCATAAAACGTCACCAATACTAGCTCTGATCCAATCCAAATATAAAGTGCGGAATCTACACTCAACTTTACTACTTTTACTAGCAACTTTGTCTGGAAGGTCACTCATCCTCATCCTCCAGGCTGGAATTAATCAACTTTTTCATATGGCAATTCCGAATTTACCAGGAAGACGAATTGCGTAAATTTGAACAGATGTAAAGGCCATTGAATATTCCCCTCTCATGTTCGATTTCCCACTCTCATTTTCTTCAAGATTTTGTAGAGAATTTGCATAAACAAACGATAATCAATAGCCTCCAGCACGCTAAATACTTTTCAACTGTTGGGGTGCCAGAAATATGCTTGTATGCATAAGCCATGTGCGGATATCTCTCAAGCTTCACACACACTGACTGTGCGAAACAAGAAAGGAAGTAAAGTCACTCAAGCATAATAAAATACAATCTGCTCTGGGAAAAAGTGCTCCTTAAAATGAAACGCACATCTTGTGACTGTGTGTAGCTTTCTGTGGTATTCGTTGTTACATGAATGGAAGAAAATGGCGTTTAATGGATGAAATATGAGATTTGCCGAGAAAGGCACACAACTAAGGAGAAATATACCGCCTCGACCATAAATAAATAAATATAAGGTATGTCAAGTCATCTGTTAAAACTCGTGTAATGTTTGCCTATACCTAACCCAGTGCTTTTAAATAATAAAGCTGTCTCTTGTTTACTCTCGTTTTCTTCCCTGGAAGCGAGACTGGAGAATATTTTTCCTTTCCAGAATACAAATTGAATGTAAAAAGGTTGATTGTCTGTTTTAAGGTGAATAATGTACACAGGAAGTGGAATGAATACAGACAGCAGGTGTTCGCCACCAATATTCCTGTCAGTTTTGGTAATTGCGAAACAAACAAAAAACATGTATGCATTCCTATTTTTTAAGGAAAAAGCAGTGGGCTGGAGTAAACATCAAGATTTATTTCCGTGTGTTGCCTCCTTTTCTCCTTTCTTCACTAACTTGGATTTTTAAAAACCATGTAAATACATTTTTCCCGAAATGCGAAACCTCTTGTGTGAGTGCTTCCAAAACAGGAGTAAATGGGAGGAAGTTGCACTCTTTGGAGGAGAGAGTGTGTGTAATCACCTACTTGCTCTGGAGAAACTGGTCATCTACCTTTTAAAGCTCTCATACTATGTATTTTTCCTTCCCGGAAGTATTACGCATTCTAAGTTGGAGGAAAACAGATATGATGACGACGACGGTGATCCGATCCTTTCTCTCGATCTAAGTCCAGTTCCTGATTTTAATATGCTGTAGAACTCCCTGGAATTTTCATTTGTTTTTAGAGCCCGATTAAAAGTGGTATATTTGAAGCTAAGATGACTAAAGCATGTTTCTGGAATGTTTTCAGGCCTTCAAAAGGAAACACCAGCTGCTTCTTGAAATCCTGCAAAATACAATATCAACTTTACTTACACACACACACACAAAATGTGAAGGACTTGCTTCTCTGTTTTTGACACGCCAAGAAGAAATAGATTTTATGAGTTTCTTACAATTTAAAAACTTTTCCTCCAGCTCAATCCATGCATCACCAGGGAAGGAATGCATGTTTAACGGAATGCTTAATTTCCAATAGGATATTCGTAGTGAAAGTAAATGAATAAAGTGGATAAATGAATTGCATCTTGGAGCACACCATGTGGGCGTATAAAGTCTTCAGTGACTTTCGTAATATTACTACTATTTCCCGTTTTTGACGTTTCAGTGTTGGCTGAAGGATAAACCACAAACCAAGGAGTCTTCCCGCACGACAACCACAGCAACATCATCACCACTTCCACGTCATCACCGCTCTTCCTTCTTTCTGACAATGCAATGACAATGCAGGTGACTACCCTCCCAAATAGGCTTAGATCATATTATCCTTTCCCATATTATTTCTCCGCCTCAAGCAGTCGCCTTTTAGAGTTGAGTGCGGACGTAATCGAAGACGCATTTTCTGTTTTTTTGGCATAATCACCAACTTTGCTATGCAAAGCAGGCATCCTCCTTATTTCACAGGAGAACGTATAACGACAATGCAATTGGAGGCTTTTCTCCAGGAAAAGAACCTTCTTGGCATAGTAATCGAGGGAGAGGAGGGAAGGCAGGAATAAAGAAGAGGAAAAAACTTTATTGTATTACATTTTCCCAACAACTCATGCAAAAATGCAAATCTTTTCTTTTCCAGACCCTGTAATGATTGGTAAGTATGAGTATGAACATAGGATTTAAAATTCGAGACATTTTCCCCTCCCAGCTGGAACGAAAAAGATAAACGTGCAGGAAAATCCTCGACAAAATAAATGACCACACATGCAAATTTTTGATCCAGTTAGAGAGTGATATGCCTTCAAGGTTTAGAAGAAAAAAATGTATTTTATGAGGACCTTATTAAACTCATATAAAATTATGCAAGGTAGTGAATTATTTAGCGTTTCAAAACAGTAATTTAGCTTCCAAGATTTGGGGGCTCCGGCTGTTGAAAGGATTTATTTAGCTGCATAATGCTCAAATTGGTTTTTCAGAATGAACTATTTGGCTGTTAGTGTAGTGCATTTCAATGGGAATGTTGTAAAAAATAGTGTACATGCATTTTAGACAATCTCTTATAAGTAAGAAGATCTAATTTATATACTAAAATGAATATTTTTCTCGAAGCCTGAACAGTGCATATATCATCCAATGTCCATCTAGAGCTACTTGAGTAAACGTCTATACCAAACAAAATCTGCTCCCAGTCTGAATCTAATTCTTCCGATGAAGGAATTCCACTCAATGATAATTAATAGGAGGAAGTGGAAATTTTAAAAGAAAATTTAGCAAATAAGTTGAAGAAAAAAATATACAAAACATCACATATTCGCAGTGACAACGACTTATGTACTACTCTGTACTAAAGTTTACAAGAGATGTGCAGTGAATTGAGTCATGCATGAGCAGAAGGAGTTTGTGACTAACCATTGCAAGTTGCGAATTACAATTACAATTACAATTCAAGTTTATTCAAGTGTTAATCAAAATCAAATACAAATAGCATCTGTTCTCCCTTTTGTAAC
>JAHZNA010004960.1:0-15114 GCA_027743935.1 Sinodicranocentrus sp. ZH6 | reverse complement strand
CTGTAACCTTAGCTCAAGAAAATCAGCCTTACTAAATGCAAGCCTGGATTGAAAGCTGAGAGCTGTTTGGTTTTTGTATTTCGACTCATGACATTTGATAATTTCATAATTTGATGAGATGATGCATGATGACTGGGTTGGGATTAGGGTGGATGCTGCATTCTTAGTTAATTCAACATTTTCGCAAAAAAGCAAACTTTTGTCGAAACTTTGTTAAAAGAGCAATGTTTTCTCTAACTACCTGCAGTTCATTTTAAAATGGTTTCAAACATTAAGAGTGCATGCATATGATAAAATCAGACTGAAAAGGCTTTACTTTTGGACGACGACGAGACCAGATACACATGCGATTGATAATACGATCCCGCATAGTACTTGTGCGATGTGTATGTATTGTGATGATAGCCTTGTGTATAGCAAGCAAGTTTCAAGACACGAAGAATAGCATGATTTCGCCTGGGTTGCTTTGTTGCCTTAGCTATTTTTTGAAAATCATACTATTATGCACTTTTTCCGTTTCGACTCGAGGAGTGCATGGTCCGTTTAGAGGTCAGCTACGAGTGAGGAGTGACGGGTATTTTATCTAATTGTAAGTAACGTCCGTTTAACCTGCTGAAACTGTAATTTAACTAGATCTATCCAACACAGTCTGATAGATGAAATTCGATTGGGGGATGGATGGGATTGATTTCACTCTGCATTAAAGCCTCACTGCATTGAATATTTAGCAAGGAAAAAGTTATTAAATATTATTATCACATCACTTTCAATTTATTCAAGTTTATCTCGTCACAACAAAGGATAAGAATGACTCCCTTCACTGAAGGCTGTAAAGTTATCTTTCACAGGAAACAAATAATTTTACCCATCTCTTTATCTTAATGCATTTTAATTTGGTAAGTATAAAAATACCAGTCAAAAAATCATAAAAAACATACACGATTAAAAATTATACAATCCGTTTTTGCAGATTAGCAACAGACAGACCGACAAAAAAACTATTTGTGCGTGTGCTTATTTAACAAGTGGTCCATTAGTAAGATTTTAAACCTTTTAAGATTAGACGCCTCTTGGATTAGATAGGGCAATTGATTCTATAGAATTACTCCAGCATACTGGAAAGCTCTTTTACCGACCTAGTTGTATGACGAATGACGATTTTCTTTTTTTGCCCATGACCATTCCATTGGAGGAATGCATGGCTTTGCCGGGGTCATTCCGCCGCCCCACTCAATATAAATATGTTGAATCTCGTCAAGGCATGCTCGTCAATAAGGACATTTACTTTTCTCATTGCCGTGTTCGTCATTCCAAAAGATAAGGACTGGCTGGACTTGTTGGAAAATATTTAATTACGAACCGGATAAATCGGTATTAAATATTGAGAAACAATCAAAGTGCAGGACCTTGATTGTCCTTCGGCAAGATTATGTCGTTGAAATATTCATATCTTGCCGAATCGACACTCAGGGTTTTTGTTTTTTCTTTACAAGGACTCGTCGGGGGTGTAGTAGTATTTTGCTCTGCACTATACGGGGTTCTAAGTAAAAAAAACTGAAAGCACATAATCATCGAAAATATTAGCCTCCAAGATCAAAGATGCACTCTCACTCTTGACTTCCTAGCAAACGTTTCTTCGCAGGCGTCACCAGCAGCAGGCTTCTAATTTGAAATTCATCCTGGTCGGTACACAAAGTTAGCGTCTTGTTCAAATAAAACTAGGAAACTAGTCATTTTTATTTGAACCAGATGTTAGACTTCGTTATCGTTGTCATCACCTTGGGAAAGAAGAGGAAATAAAGGATGAATGAGATAGAAACTGGTTGACTTTGAATGTTGGAGTAGGATGAAGAATGGTGTTTAAGAGAAGGGTCGGTTATGTCGTTTTGAAAGGGTAATCTACTTCAACTAATGAATCATGTTATTACTTTAGGTAATTGTCCAACTTTGATCATGAGAGTATATTTACATTGTGTAATTTTCAGTGGTGACTGGCCAATTCAATTGCCAATAAGTCAATTACGATGACTAGGAGAACTTGGTCAATCCTCAAACACTTCTCACCAAAGAAGGTATTCTCACCAATTTCAATTTGATGAAGATGTACTTTTTGTGAACTTTGATATCAGTTTCGTCAGATTGATGTGGTATACTGTTCATTATTTACGGTTTTTATAATTCCAGGAACTGGTGACTGTCGGATTATGCTCAACTCAAATGCTGGGTTAAAAGTGGGTCTTAATTAGTTGGGGCTTAAATTCGGGAGTTGGGGGCCCTAGGATTGAGTAGTGGGCCCCCTGAAAATAATTAGTTGGGTACCTTAATGCATTTAAATGTACTTTTGAAAAATCTTATATAATTATTTGGGTGCCTTGAAAATTAAAAATAGTGGAAATGGCTCTCGTAAATGATTTAATATTGTTCTACGTCTTAACCTAACCTAACCAATTTTGAAACAAATGCTAAAGACACGAAATGTTGTTCTGACCTAACCTCACCAAATTGAAAAATCATAATCATTACAATTTCCAATATTTTTAAGTTTCAAGGCACCCAAATAATTAAATCGCATTTAAATGCATTGGGGTACCCAACTAATTATTTTCAGGGGGACAACTACTCAATCCAAGGGCACCCAACTTCCGAATTTAAGCCCCCAAAAACAATTTACCCGCTAAAAGTTTAATGATGAATCGTGAACAATCTATTATCATGGTTGATATTGGTTCATTGGTGTATGAACGATTTGTTTATTTGGGATTTATTTATGGTTTACGTCGGAAACGTCGACTCATGTTTTTACTTTCTTATGGAATATTGTAATTGGGGTGATCTCGCTGCTAGCTTGAACCTTGAGTGGTGAGTTGAAGCTGTCAAGTTTGCTAAAATTACTTCTTAAAAAATCGTCAGTAATCTAAATGAGAGAATTATGGTTGATTCTTGATTGTATTTAGGAAGGGGTGCTTTGAGCGAAGACACCATAAGTGTGTTCCTTCGTCAAGTTGCATGGAGCCATGCAGGCACTGCCTGCACTCAAAAGAGGTGGTTTGTTAAATACCTTGGTTCTTAATACTTAGCAGACAGCACAGCGCAGCGCTGTTGGCCGTGTGGTCATACATACCGTACTTCGTCGACGTTTTAGGTATTGAACTCCTGAGAACGAGGATGACAATGACGGTATGCACCGTGAAACCAAACGGCATAGCGTGTTGCTATATTATTTAATTGATGTGCATAGAGCATAGCGAACTACATGAATAACGGGGATTTAGGAATTGAGGACGTGAATTGTGTAGTTTGAGTTTGAAAATGAATGAACAATGATCAAGCAGTCATGTGTGGATGAGTCACTGTCAAAATTGCGGATGAGGACAGACCGTACTCAGGTCAGGTCCATGTTATGTGAAACTTGTTTAAATGCATTAATGTTGAATGTTTTTCGCAAAAATCTTGAACTTGAAACACTCTTATTTGTTTTAAGTAAAAGTTGCTGACAGTAGAGGCAAACCATTCAATATGTTATTATTGTAGCTTTGAAGAGTCTCGAAGAACATTTATTCTCGAGAACACTTCATCCCAGTCAATGTAGCACCCTTGGAGGTGTCGATGTCCCTTAGAGGGGTCGAAGCCTTCTCGTCCGTGTAGTAGTCTCCAATTGTCAAATATCAGTATGTCGCCTGTGATATTTATAATCGATGTAAAATCAATCTCAATCTTTTACGTAAACTGAACTTTCTTTTTTAAATTTGAATGCAATATAATTATAATACCTTCTTTAAGCTTAAACTCGATTAAATTTCCCGGCTTGTAGCACAAATCAGTGAAAATCTTTAGAGCTTCGTAAATCCGCTTCACTTTTTTCATCTGGACTGGCATGTAAGAACTCAGCACTTGATTGTTGTATACCACTCGGATTAAACTATGTTTTTCCGGGTGAAGCCTGGTTTCAAAATTAGAATATTTAAAATTTAGAAAATCTATTTTACTTCTAGAAATTTTAATATCACTTTTAAACTGACACGAATGTTGGAGAATGGTGCACTTTGAAGAAGCTTGTGTAATCTGTACCCACGTCGTAAAATTCAAGAGGCGTTTCACAAAGAATCGTGTACTGTTCTAGATAGTCTTCTTTCATTTGCAAAGCAACACGAAATCCATCGACAAGATGTGATTGTCCACCTTCATTTCCTGAGTACTGTTTTATACAATGAAGAAGCTGGACTCCGGGAGGCTGTGTATAAAACGGAAGGTCAGTGTGCACCCCAAGACTGGCAGAGGTGTAAGCCAAATTCACTGCGTTTGGTTCCGATTTCACGGTAAACTCATGTCTGTGAAAATTGAATAGACACTGCGTAAAGGAGTATGCATCGACGTATTAATGGATTATTACTTAAATATTTAAAAGGATTTAATGTGGATCAATGGATTCATGTCACGTCACATGTCGTACAAACCCATAATGAGTCAATCGAATAAACCCAATTTTCTCAGCAAGATTTCTTAACTGACCCTCAGCAAGAGGGGCTCCTTCCAGCATGTAGACTCCGAGCTTTGAAAATTTCTCTAGCATTCGGAGTAACTTGGCATCATCCGTTAGTACAGCCTAAATACAATACCTATGTAATGCTTTTCGCATAATTATTCTCTCAAAAAGGGTGACATGCCATGTATATGTATGCATTTGTATTTATGCGCACCTCATAACTGTCTCTAGGAAGAGTAGTTTCAGATCCGACAAGTTCTGGATCATCTCTTGGTGTAGTTTTCCTACGGAGCTCGTTATCATCAGTAAATCTCCTGTCCTTGAGCCACTGTTCCGTAAAAAGTGCTACATGGCCGTCCGACCACTTACACTGAATACCTGCTCCATTTTTAGTTTGTTTAACAGAAGAAATTTTATTATCCAACCGAAGATCTGACAATTTTCTCAGCCTGGCTTGCGACGATGGGTGGAAGCAGGCTGAACATGTACAGTTATCTTGAAGATATAGCCAAGGGAATTCATGTTTCTCGCCATCACTGAACTCCACCTATTTTAATTAACTGTCAGGTTAGGCGGCTAGTTATCAGTTTTATGAAATACCTTTACTGTTTCTCGAGCATGATCCAACCCACTAGTCCGAATCGCGTACGATCGATAGAGTAATGTTGATGGTCTCAACGTTGAAATAAAGAGTCTATAACCTCGTTCCTGAAGGACATTTGAAAATGGTCCTGAAATTTGTCCCAATAATAAGGAAAACGTCATAGTTGAATGAGAGTATGTACGAGAACAATTTTTGTTGAGCCAAGAGAAAATCGAGTGCAGTGCCGAATGCACCTTATTTGTCCAACGTTTTATCTTGGAGTGAGAAGCAGATTAAAAAATGAATAAGCAAAAAACAAAACCCATCGTATCATATCGTATTAAAATGCTGTAATTCGTATTAAATAACATCTGAATACAAAGTCTATAAATGAAGTGAACTGCAAACACCAGAACCAATGATAATTCCAAGAAAGTAGGTCATGCAATCTGCTCTGATTATATTTGGAAAGACACTTGAATAAAGATTTGTTATTCCGTCATGCAATTTTAATTCTAAACAACTTCAACGCCAAGAACTGTATAACAAACGTTTGAACTGAAATGGCGATTTTTGAACTTAATTATTAAAGATATTTGGTTTGTTAAATTCGACATTTTTAGGCTATGATAGGTTGCTTTTTATACATATCCCAGACCTTTAGTTCATTTTACTCTGAGCAGTATCAAGAGAACAAGAATTAAGAACAATTATCTTTTAATTCTAAATTAGTTTAATGAGCCCAGAACATGACCACACATTTCGTATGCATTATTATGAGTTTCATGAATTTCCGCATCGATAAAAAATCAAAGGACCAAAAATTCTTCATTTGTTGCCGTGGTAGAATTGGATTTTTTTGGATTGGTGAGATTTTGGAAAATTTGCATGTATTTGCAAAACAACATGTCAATTCCTGACATGTGTTTACAATAAAAGTTTGTCTTGCTGGGCATACTGGATGGACATAGACTATTTTATAGGATTGCATTCATATTCATACACCATACCACACCTTAAGTAACTTTTCTTTGTCACAGTCAGTCACTCCTCTCCTCACTGTCCTCACGTCTTTTCACAAAATACGCATTAGTTCTATGACTTTTTAAAGCAACCTTAATATAAAGCATAAAATGTCCTTTTGACTTCGTGCTGTGCTTCTTAAAATTAACTCCTTCATTCTCGAAATCACAGATACGCAAATTGCAATTCACAATAAATATTAAATAATCACAAAATAAATACCATTGGCGATGCGGCAAGTAAATTCAAGTAATTGTGTTTTTGTGTAGCATAGCAGTGGTATGTGATAGATATGTGATGTGAGTGAAATCCAGCACAACGTTCTTCGTTTTTCCAAACATGCATGCTATGATATACTCCGTCCGTCGTCTTTTGCCTCATCTCACGGTTCTGGCATGCATGGGAAGGTAAGGTTAGCTTTAGCCAGAGTACAATATCCAAGCATGTTTGAGCTCAGTTTGATGCAAACGTGGCGTACGTCGTCATGTCCACCGTTTTTCTCTCTAGGAAACGCTATGCTGTCAATATAAAACGAAGATGGAGGATGTCGGGGTAACATGTTACATTTAGACGGATGAACACATTTTTTTGGAAACTTTCTTCATTCTCAATCAATAGTCGCAGAGGCAGAGGTCATCCATTGCTTGGTAGTTTACGTCTTGTGGAACTAAAACCACAGACAGGAATTAACAGGATTTAAAAAAAGCACATAAAGAATAAAAACACGACGTGGATTTTCATATAATTCCCCCGAAAAAATAGGATTCATGTGTCAAAACGGATTTTCATTTTTCGGATACGACTACTTTTGAAAGGGAGCAAATCTGAATTATTATTAAACAATGGAACTTTTGAAATCAACAGCACGATTAAATTTTCCAAACTCACTTTAAAGTTTATATTATGTGTTTCGCCAATCGTCACGGGACGGATGACGGTATTTTAATTAATGGATTCGCCTTGCCTCCTCATTGAATAAAGTCTCTCTACTGATAAAGACACATATTATTGTTTTTGCTTTGTTTTAGAATACCTTAAATTCAAAGGGCTTTACATAGGGCCTAGGACGGTATAACAAGTAACAGCTCTAAAACTTCGTAAACAATTGTTAGTTCAAATATACATTTTACTTTCACGCTAATTACTGTCGACGTTCATTGTGATTTAGGTCATTTACATGCAAATTATAATCATTCATAGTTTAAAAATAACAACACACATACATATACATCCACTCCACATATAGACTCGTAAAGTGTATGTCACTACATGCGATTTACTTCCATCTACGGCAGAGCATCAATAATCTAAAAATGATATAACGTCAACTAGTATTAAATTGCAAATATAGTTTTATCAATTTAATATTCCAATGTTCAAATATTTTATTGGAGTGAGGACGGAATGTACCTATCGGCTAGCAAGATAGTATGAATCCAAAATGCAATCCATGTAAAACCATGTCCTCTAAAATATCCAAAGATACAAACGAAAAACAGTGTTCACATAATCAGAACACTACTTACTGCTAATAGTTTAACGTAAATGATGAAGAGAGTTATCGCCAGAGCAGAATACATTTTTTCCTACTTAAAGCATACAGCATCAATAGCATCATTCTTTTCACATGCTAAGGCCAAGCCAACTCCACTACCATCCTGCACACAAAAACAAACAAAAACGCTGGAAAAGGCAAGGGAAGCTTTTCGCAAAGCTCAATATCCTAACTAGTTAGAGCTCAGAATGGTTTCCATTTCCATTTACTTGTATGCAGTCGCCGAGGCCGAGGCCTGCAACTCTGGCAAGCGAAATGGAGCCGTGCTCTGAACGAGCTTGACTAACTCACGCGACATGCATGCATATGCATATTGCATTCAAGTGCAGTTTGGTCTTAGGGAAGCTTTACTCAGTGTCCAACGTCCAGCCTGATGAGAGCTCACTTTTGCTCAAACTGAGAGCAACTCCATGCCAACTGAAGCAGTTTTCCTGAGCGACGAGACCGAGGCTAGACCAAGGCTAACAAGGCAACGCTGAGCTGAGATTTCTCCTTTGCTTGTTAATACACAGTTGGAGTAGAGGGGGATGTATGTGAATGTGAGCTTCCACCATCATGTCCAAGTAAATGCCTCACTTTCTGGAACTCTGTGGTAGCCTCAGTGTTGTCCTTGTCACTGTTGTCACACACAATCACACAACTATGAAAACACAACAAAGACATCTACCTAAATACTTTGGTCATGCTAAATATTATGAAACTAATCGTAAGTTAGGTGTACTAACCGGACAAATCTGGAAACGTGTACAAGTTCAAAATTATCTTGCTTGACATATGAGTAGTTTAAAGTTTAATGGGGTTAAAAGGAAGATTGGTTTCAATTTCAACCAAACCGATTATATTCTACGTTGCTGACAGACAGACAGAACTAACTACATATATTTGAAATTTAATAGACTTTTAAGTTAAATTTTAAGTGTGTTGAGGAGATGCATGACGTATCTTTTGCATTCACTATTCTGCCCGTACACCGTAATCTAACAATTGCCTTCGAATTTTCTTCCACAATAATGTAAGGTAAAAACCAAAAACCATGCGATGCCAAGGAGTAAAGTATTACTAGTCAGTCAATCACAATCAGTTGCTTAACCAAGATACAAAAATATCATTTTTAGGATGCATTGGAAAAATGATTAAAACCCATTACAGTCCGTCATCCGTAGCATAGGGATGGGAGTCTGCAGCCACTAATGCCATTAACATAAATCGTAAGTGATAGTGATATGCATATTTTACTGTACTCTCTTATTAAACGAATAATTCAATTATGATTTAGACTCATATGACTGAGAAATAAATAAAATGTGATTGGAAAGGTTTGATATTTGACGAAGGAGACGTGTAACAAATTATAAATATTGGGAGCTTGGAGCTTCCATTTAGAAAGAACGTTCCAAAAATCTACTTATTAGTCACCTTTTCCATCCCGGTCCCACGTCACTTTTGACTATTACTAATTGCTTATCATTATCATGCATGGATAGCTACCATGGAGAGTTCGACTTCCATGCACTCTTCCCTTCCTCCCACAATTCAAACCTTATATAAATGAAAGCTTATGTCGCGTCGCATGCAAGTTATCTATGAATCAGTGACGCCAGGGATAAAGTGATTTCAATCATTTCTAGTTTTGTTCCTCATTTTATAACACCATTAATACTTTCGGAATGCATTTTTCTTGTACAATAACCTGTAAAAATTTTATTTCAAAAAGGGACTTAATCAAATAATGATTTATTTTATTGTAGCGATTTGCAAAAGCATTAGCATTGCAAAAAGGAAGGAATAGGTGCAAAAATGTGCATGCAATACAAGTTGAAAATGTATGTATCAATAGTTGAGAAGTTCAGCTCTGTTTTCGTATATAATAAAAGTTAGTTTAATTAAATTCCAATTTGTTATATGTGTTTATTTAAAAGTAACTTTGTCATTGTCCTATTCTATAAAGATCATGAATGTCACCAGGGCAGCCATCGTTGAGTGTACGGGGCTGTATACAAAATGCATGGAAGATTAGGAGGAAGCTTTATGCGGAGTCTAGTCTCCGAGCTAAAGGAGCTCATTATGGTGCGCCTGGGACTACCTTCTTCACCCACCATCCACGGACCACCACCGCCTTGACTTCCTCTTTTTTGTGGTTGCTTTCCATGGCTACAAGTTAAACTGCGTTGGTTTCCTCGTGCAGTTGCACACTCACTCGTGCTTTATGTACCTACTTTTGCTTCGTGTTCAAATGAAACTACTATTACAAAGCGTCATACCGTACCATCATGCGTGATCGTATGAGCATCTCATTGTCTATATCTGGTCATGCAAAAGAGCAGAAGCCCATGGATTTTCAGTCTGATTTACATGCGCTTTAAAATTTTGCAAATATTTTAAATGTACTGCTGGTGAGAGAAAGCATTGTTTGACTAAACACCCTTATCTAATACTAGTTACGCTTTCAACTAAATTTCGACAGTATATTTTTTTTATTCACAATAAAAGCTTATCAATCTTATCATACTTACATTTTGGTGTTTTTGAGGATTCCAAATTCCAATTGGTGTTTTAGTATACAATTTTACATGCATTTGTATTATATAACAAAAGGTCACGTTTCTCACCCTAACCGTCACCCTCTCAAGTACACGGCTGCATGATTTTTTTAACAGAAATATCATCAATTGAACGCTTATCTAACCAGGAACGTTTACGTACAGGCCATTGTTTTTTAAAAATATTGGTTCTGGGAATCAACTAGTTAAAACCATGATTTAAACTTTCTTCAATGCATTGTGGATGACAGCCAAATCGATAATTTTACATTCAGTTCAACCAATGACGTCACAAATCATTGACCATGTCATCGTCATCACGGAGGAAGTATATGTTCGTTAATGGCTAAACACTGTATAATTTAATGAAGACAATATAGAATAGAAATGAGTAGATTTGTTATAATGATGTCATCTTTAAGGGGTCGTACATGAACATTCAAAAAGTTTTCATTTGCTTACACCCCTCTCCCACCATGTGCGGTTTATTACGGCTAACAAAGAAAATTTAGTTTTCATAGACACCCTCTCCGTCTTACCTTAGACGCTACTAAATCGATGACTACTATGAAAAGTACTAATCTGGTTATATCAAACAGCGGGTATTGGGTGTGCCTAACCATAGCGGACTCAATTAGTAATCGAGTCCGCTATGGCCTAACAGTCCTGAATAATTGGGGTATCCAACATTACTTGGCTTATCTGGCCGAAATCCTTTAAATTAGGGGGATTGCCACCCTTCGTCTATTGGATGGCTAACGGAGCGAGCGGTAAACTATTTAAATGGTGGTATCGAAGTAAACGACAAGCGGCAATTCCCATGTAATTGACGATTATTTTAAACAATTAATGACCTGTAGTTAAATTTAAAAACAATTTTCCTCGCATATTAACATTTATATCTAGCAGCAGATTATGGTATATTATGTCCCTTCCAGAAGCGAGGGGCTCTACTAGAAGAAGGAAAAATGCTGGAAGTAAACAGAATGCATCCGAGCCCACCCCAAGTTCGTCCTCAGGTTTGGTCAGCTTGACTGTAGTCCTGAGTGACTGTTGCTATTGGTGCCCTTCCCTACAACCGTCGCGTGGTGAGCCCTAGAAAAAATAAACATCAAGTCGAAGCAAATAATTAAATGGCTGTTTTCATAATGAAACAATAATAGTATATGTAGGTTTCAATTTAGGAATTCATTTCACATTCATGTGCTCTAAGAAAACTATACATTTACAACCTTAACAATGCAAATGCCTCCAGATTTCTTTCCCACTTCAACATTAACAGGCGTATTTGCCCTGGCCGTTTTTTCCTCTTGTCGAACAAATCTTTGCAGAATGAGTCTTTTATGATACTCTAAACATATAATACAATTTTGTTTTTAATTCGTATAATAAATAAATCAATCAAACATATGATTAGCATTGTAACTCACCAATTAAAATCTTCTTCTGGTAAAGTTCAAGTATTTCAGTGGATTCTGGCTGCTCCGCAGCTACAGTTCTGGATGCGCCCGGCTCGTTTTGGGTAGGAATAATACGGACACATTTTTTCTTCTTCTCCGGTTCAAGTGCTGAATTTTCCGCAGCATTCATATTGAGCTGATGATACTAGTTAGTGTCAACGTTATAAACTGTTAATAGTTGGTGTGGGGATTTTTTACCCTATGGATTATCGAAAATAGACTGAAACGTTTAACGGTCGGTGTGGTTACCGGATTTTACCCCAATTTTTTACCCCAAGCGGAAAGCTTTCCATAGACCTTAACCCCAATGGAATGTACCCGGTTGTTTACGCTAATTCAGTCCGGTCTAATGTTGGGAAGTGCGATACGTCATTCGAAAGCTATTGTCGAGAAGATTTCAAAAATGAAACTAGTTTTTCGCGGTCTCATGAACCGACGGAGTTATTGGACCCACCAGGGTACGAAATTGCATAGCTTTTTATGTCATTCAGATTCAGTCGCAGTAACTTCGCACTCACATACATAGTCAATGTGCAAAGCTTACGTATACGTATATAACTTTTTAAACTTATAGCTTAGTGACTTTTTTATCACAATTTCTTTCTAAAAAATTTGTTAGGTTAGGCTAATCGGTTAAAATTAGGGAAACGCTGTACTGCTTGAAATGTAGAAGTACATTTGACATTTGAGGATTTCTTTCACAAAAAAATAGGTTAGGTTACGGTAACAGGTACGTTATCATCGATGAAATGTATAATTGTCAAGGGACCATTTGACTGAATGACATAAAATGCTATATGCAATTTCGCACCCTGTTGGGTCCAATAACTCCGTCGGTTCATGAGACTGCCGAAAACTGCATTTTTGAAACCTACTTGACGATAGCTTTCGAATGACGTATCACACCTAAATTCCACACCGGACTAAATTAGCGTAATGTTCCATGTATCCCGGAAACCCAACGTTGAACGTGTACCCCAAATGTACTTTACCACATTTACATAAAAATGACAGTTAAATGTATACAATAAAATAAAATTCATGTTAAATTAAAGTATTGGTTCATATTTTAATCTCTTTTAGCTCATTCACTGAAACTGAATTTATAAAAATGGGCTCATCAGAAGTAAATCTTCATTTTATTGAAAGTTTTTGAGGAGACAAATTATTGGTGCAGGTGTTACTCTTTACGGGTTTGATTGTGAAAGGTGTACATATAGACGTTAAAAAAGTTAAATCAAACGCCCACACTCATTTACGGAGCCTTAATTCGTCATAAAGCCATTAGTAAAGCAATAGGCTTGGAAAATTGTAGCCGAGTCATGAGTATAATTATAATTATAATAATACTAACCCTAGGTGGTCTGGAGTATTTGAGAAAGATTGTATATATTCAATATTTGATTATTTTATTATTTTATACAGATGACAGAGAATTTAACTAAAAGGAATTATGAGGTTTGTAAAGTACGTAAGTATGTAACTGTTGTAAAAAATGATTTTGGGGTAGTATAGCCTTATGTTGTATGTATAGTTGTATAGGCTTATGGATAAAACAATTCGGGGTTTGTAAAAAATTGGGGTGCATTCCGAACGTGTGTAGTACGGTATAGAAATCAAAAAGGGACTGGACACCTATTTAATTAAGGCATACGCTCCTGAATAACACAATCACTTTTTGTACGAAGTAAATTTCAAATTATAATCCTACTTACTTAGTTAGTTAGGTCGCTTGTCACTTGTCTAGAGACGAAGAATTATACAGGAAAACTTGAGCTTAGTTCAGAGGCACGATATAATTTACCCAACGTACACAATACTGCCTACGTCTAACAGCTCCCTAAGTCCTCCAAGTTTAAAGTTAATTTTTTTCAATGATAAATTTTGTTTGAATTTAAATATATGAGAAACAGTCCAACGGACGTTGATTTTGCAATGACGTCGTGTTCAATGAGAAAAAGTATATATGCCCTTATTGATTCAATCATATTTATATTGAGCGGGGCGGCGAGATGACCCCAGCAAAGTCATGCATTCTTCCAGTGGAATGGTCATGGGCAAGGCAAGAAAATCGTCATACAACTATTTCGGTGCTAAATGGTCAACGCAAAGGAGCTTTAACGATAATGCAGAAACCAATCCCCAATAGTCCCCTTCTCCCATCTCCCAATCGAATAACGAATTCCATAATTTCGTATTTATAGTAAACTATCAGGCTGCGTTAGATAAATCTAGTTAAAGCTGCAATTTCAGCAGCTTACACTATTTCAAATTGAAGCGGATACTAATTCAAGAAAATATCTGTCATTCTAAGCTGACCTTTAAACGGAACATTTTTTAAAAAAAAATCATAACCATTTGTACACGCCACGATGCACTACAATGTTTGCAATACCCGACGCATGTGTTGGTCTTCTCTCGAAATATGAAATACTAACGTTATGCGTGTCAGCTAACTTATGACCCCAGAGGTTCGTCCAGTTACTAATTAGCAGTCTCTCCTCCCCACTTTATTTATCGACTCAAATGCATTCGTTTCATAGCATCATTTTGTAGTCTGTACTAATTAACCACCACATTACGCTGGGAGTTGGATCGCAAGCTCAATTAGCTCAAAAGCCATATTAATTCTAAATTGAAAAGTCGTTTAATTAAATGGACGACGGAAATGACGTACTATATCTTCAGCATAAAAAGAAACGCATCAAATGACATTAACTAATGGATCTCATTATATTTATGATTATGACTTCTATGACAATAAAATTTCATGTCCTCCAATGATTTGATGAACACTATAATGCTTTCCGGAGGTAAGCTGTGTACCAGGTGTAAGTACACTCCAATGTTCATGTTCATAGACGAAACAATTCAAAACCCAGAACCAGTGGTGAAGGAGTCATAAATACAATCCCATCATATCTTCAAACCCATATGCCTCCACTCCTCGAGTTGAAACGGAAAAGGTGCATAGCATGATAATCCAAAATAGCTAAGGCAACAAAGGAAACCCGACAAAATCATGTTATTCTTTTGACTCGTATGTCTTGAAACTTGCTTGCTTTGCTATCCACATCTATTCTATAGACCATATTGCACAAGTGGCCCACCACAACCAAACCACGACTCGTGCTCCACAATGTAAACTACGTACAGTACAATACTACAATGATGATCATCTTTGGAGATGTTTTAAACCATTAATATACCCTCCATGTTTCTCTCAATCCATCTGGTTTGTGTTGGCCTCTACAAAATACTTGCATAAAGCGGTCCAGGGGCCACAGCATCAGGCACCAAGGCTACCGCACCAACACCAGATTCCAAGGCCACAGCACCAGGCGCCAATGGTTACAGCACCAGCACCAGCCTTGGTATCTGGTGCTGGTGCTGTAGCCTTGGTATCTGGTGCTGGTGCTGTAGCCTTGGTATCTGGTGCTGGTGCTGTAGCCTTGGTATCTGGTGCTGGT
>JAHZNA010004959.1:0-11208 GCA_027743935.1 Sinodicranocentrus sp. ZH6 | reverse complement strand
CTAACACAATATAATAACCAAGGTAATATAGGTTGATTTGGTAGGTTAGGTTATAATCGGGTGGTTGTTAAAAAACCTAATATTAATTTACTTTTAAATTTTTCTAATTTCAATTTTTTTTGAAAACCAAAAATGTTCCACTCGTCAAGATGGGTCCAGGAAACCAAAAATTACCAAAAAATGTACTGCCCCCCTTAGGTCGAATCCAACTAAGCCACTTTGGTATGGTGGGGACCCAGTATAGTAAGGTACTGGTGTAGACCCACTATGGTAAGCTTGGGACCTTCCACCCTGCAGCAACCAGCACAGCAAAATGCTATTATTATTATTATGCTTCATGCTTTTCTCTCACAGCCGACTTGCAATGTTGCAATGGTTGCAATTGCACTCGCATCCCGCATCATCCACATTATGCTATGCACAATGAAATATGAATGCAACATGCAACCATTTAAAACTCTTTAAAAGAGCCTTTTTAAAAATGTATATTAAATTATAGGGAGATTAAATTAGGGTTGAAAATTGGGGGTCGGTCGCTAACGTTACGTGAAACAGCTTTTTGAGCACTAACTAGTGCAGTCCTTCAGTTGTTAAGTTTTGTCCACATGATATGACGACAGTGAGCAGAGTTTCAAGAATATGAGCCATGTGTCAATGTGCATTGATATTTAAAGAAGGAAGTAACGAGAGGTTTGTTTTATTATAAGGAAGATACATAAAGTATTGTTGTCACTCACTTTATTTTCACCAATTAATCATTTATAAATTTTGTTTTGTTAATATTACATCATCTCATACACGTAATATATGATAAACATTTTAAATGGAGAGAAAAAACTCTTTATTTTGACGACCAATCCCTTTTTTCTGAACAAATTACTCAAACCAAAATCTACACAGCTGAAAGTTAAAGACACATTTAAATGCAGACACTGGTTTCAGGGCTAAACACCTATAGAGGCTGACTTATCTATTACGAAAAATTACAAACTGAAAACTCAATGAAGGTAATAATAATTATGATAACGCAAAACTAATAAACGTGTTATAATGAGTAAGTGCTGTAACACATTTTCATCCCGAGCAGAAGGAAGGACGAATTTTTTACAAGACCATATAGTATTATTGTTGAATGATATATATAGTCGAGTAGTACGATAAACATTTTTTTGTTGCATGTTCTCATGCTTTATGGAATATTTTTTGTAATGTTATCTTTAACACCATATAATAGTAATGACGGCAGCTCTAACAATCAATCAATCCGAGTGATTGGTCACAAGTTTTCAATCAAGTTGTTGTAGTGACGCGCGATCCGTGAATCGAAACTTGAAAAACGTTGTAATACCAGTACTTTTTTTGAAAGGATTTTTGATTCCTCCAACGACGGAGACAGAGAGAAAGAGGGAGAAGGTATTAAAGTTGACTGATGATGATGTGATGATGAACATCCATTTATTTTCGTGTTTACTTACACTCTGAATCTCGCTTGATACCGTTTTACTGACTTTTTCTATCAGTTCGATTTTCCATTGCTTAATAGTGTGTACAATTATTTATAAATCCAACTTTATGCGAAGCAAATGAATTATATACTTAGCATGAAAATACACCTACATACATCTGTATATTCTTATAAACGCCCGTTATCTGCATACCTTCTGCCATATATAACCTTCTCACGCTTGCTGCAATAATGTGGAGGCATTGGCCCCTTATTAAATTTTAAAGATTAGCCGGGATATTTTTTTAGTAACAATGTTGAACTTTTGATATTATATTAGCCAATCACTGCTTAATTATAATTGATACATGAAGTTCTATATAAGAAGGATATCATATATAGTTATATAGAACAGTATTATTCTCGAAGTTCAGTTCAGCATAATGATTGGATTCATATAAGACTGCGACTTAAATGACTCAAGTACTCATCATGTTTAAATTTAATGACAACGAACGGGTACTTATTATTCTCAGCTAAATCATTCTTTTATGTATATATTAGCTGACATTTACACAATAATAATTTTGCTATTATCAGTAGTGGATAAGTATCCAACCAAATACGGTAGTTTGTTTTCGATAATCGGCCACAGTGCAACGCAACTCACGTATTCATTAGAGATCCCACGTTAATGTGTGTTTTTCTGTCTTTGGATGTGAGCGAGCAGCTACACATCCCTACACATTTGACATAATTTCATGAATATTATATGTACTTCATGTACGTGCGGGTGGTGGCTGTTGTAAACTACGTTTCATGATGATCAGTATTCCAATTTGTTACGAATACCATTGACCAGCGATTCAATACACCTAATAAACCTATCTACCTACCTACCTAGAACCTACTATAATATGTATATTGTATAGTAATCAATCTAAGCATCTAAGCCTTAGAAAAAATTGACTTTCTCTTGCCAAAAGTCCGTTGCACAGTTCACAATATTGAAGTGACGGTGACTGCTGTGACGACGATCCTTATCAGTTAAGTCTTACATCTTAGCGTACAAGAAGAAACTTCTCTTTTGTTGCTACATGTTATCGACGTTTAGTAGTTAGCTAGCTAAACTCATGGAACGAGGTACATACATACATATTATTATTATTATATCTTGTAAATCTACAGTGTTCAATTTCAACCTGAACCATTGTATAGGCAAGTGTCAGGAAAGTAAGTATAAGATAGCATCTGTAATCATATAAAACAATCAATCAAATATGCAGACGGAAATTAAGTCCTCTAGTATAGTGCCATAACATATCATGTTAAAAAACAGCGTGCCTTCCAACAGAACTTACTTCAACTAAAAGCCTAAGAGATATTTTGCTATCCATTCCCTCTCTTCTTAACTACTCTATTTATTCTATAATAATATTAATAATAATAATAATAATAATAATAATAATAATATGCAACTCATTCAATTTCATATCCTTCCTGATATGAGTGGTCATTACAGTTAATAAGAACTACTACAAAGAAATTAAGACAGCAAGAAACCGCTGGAGTAGGGGTCAGTATTAAACTACACCAGTCAAATAAATTTTCCTACTCCAACCAACAAACATAGCCAGTTTTTTTGAAGGATTTATTAACCCATCAGAGATGGGAAATCGTTCACATCATCAACTTTAGGGGCCGCTTGACGAGTTGGACGATCCTGAAACAAAACATGTGAAAAAAGTGTTCATCAACCAAAAAGTTCGTACTAAAAGCCTACCTACTTGAAATGAGGGATTGAATGTAATACGTACATCACGGCCAGATCCACGACCACCTCTGAAGTTCTTGAATCCACCGCGACCACGAGGAGCCTCACGTGGAGTACCCGGACCTGATCCTCCGACTCCAGCTTCACCCCGACCTCCACTACGACCCGCCCCTTCACCATCACGACCTCCACCGCCCTCACGAGGTTCTCTACGACCGGCACCTTCTCCAGCCCCTTCACCCCGACCGCCACGACCCCCACCTTCGCCACCTCCTCGCCCGCCGCGACCTCCTCGTCGTTCAGTACCACCACGCCGGGAATCCGTAAAATGAAAATCGATTTCCAGTACCTGCTTTTGTCGTCCAGCTCGTTGGGGGCAGTCGTATTCCTATTCAAATAGATAACCAAATTTAAATAATCCATAGGTCATGTTCTGATTAACGCTTTCATTTCCATCATCATACCTCTTCTTCTTCCTCCTCCTCTTCCTCCTCTTCTTCCTTTTCCTTCTTGATCAAAATCATTTTCTGCCATTGGGATGGGTCTTCACCTTCACCGGGTTTCCGAATGTTATATACAGGTTTCTGACGTGGTTGCTAAATCCGACCAAACTATTTTAAAGACTACTCTTTTTGACTCACTAAATACATGCCAATAAGATTATTTGTAGATTTACTTGTAATGCTTTCCATTCATCAAGTGTCATAAGTTTCGGTTGTTCTTCTGTGGGTCCGTTAGCTGAATCGTTCTGATTTTCCTTTTCTTCGCCGGCTTCCCTACATTAATGAAATAATATTACGCGTATTCAACAGGAGACTAAAGGACTACATGCGTTAAGGGTCGATATTATATCAGGTTTAACTTTTTCATAGGTTCGTTGCAGAATTTGATAAATCATTTAAAAATAAATAATAAAAAATTGTGTTTATGCCAAGGCTGTCATGAATTTCATCAACATATTATATACTTGTACAAATCAATCAATACTAACTTTCAACTTGTTTTGAACAGTCAACCCTTAAACGCATAGTTAGTTTCTTAACCGAACAATTATAGACGTACTTGTCATCCGTGTGTTCAGCATCTCTGGGCTTGTCTTCAACAATTTCTTCTCCTCCGCTAGTAGGTTGATTTCCACTGATTTCTTCCATATCGTCTTTATAAGTGCCCCAGTTTCTTGATCCAGCACCATCGCGTTTGTCCACTGCTTTAACGCCGCTGCTTAATTGTAAATACAATTATTATATGTAAGCGACGTTATACATGTTGGAATAAGCTCACAAACTTTGTAGCATTAAAAACACTGGGGTAGACCCTCCCGAGCTGGGGTGTTATTTTTTGGAAATCATCTCTACCCACTGGGGAGGTACTCGGGAGGACAATGTTGCTCTGGACGAGGGGTGTTCGAGAGAGGTTAGGGAGTTACTCGGGAGATGTTATTGGGGATGGGGGATTATCGGGAGTTACTCGGGAGGTGTTATTGTGTGTGGGGGGATTATCGGGAGGTGTTGTTGGGGGTGGGGATGAAGGAATTCTCGGGAGGTACTCTGGAGATACCTTTTGTCAGATCCAGATTGTCGGTCAAACTCGCGTTTACCCCGGAACTACGTCCACCAAACTCAGAGTCCGATCTTACTTCTCTACTGTAATAATAATCGCAAGAATTTAATGACACTACTTTTGTGGCTGGAATTGAGAGGAATCAAATGATTAAAGACTGGTAAACTGAAAATACCTTCCCGCATCCTCACGGTTCCTTCTGTTATTGCGTTCTTCCCTCTCCTCTTCAGTGAATTTTACCCCGCGATCTTTGTCATAAGGAGGACGTTCAGGCCGAGGTCCACGGTTAGGTTTGCTTCCGACATCACTTGCAACTGTGTCAAACATGTTCCATTTATAAATATGTTGTTATAATTATGAATGGAAGTTAACGCAATATTGCAACATGATGTATATTTACCGTTATTAGTACGACTTCCTGGTTTCACAGCTTCTGTTCCTTTTTGATTAGCGTCTCTAATTCCTTTCCTGGCGGTAGTAGCAGCAGTGGTTGTGGTGGTGGACCCTGTTTCTATAATAATCATACAACCGAAACACTGTACACTGTGAACAGTTTTAAATACTTGCAATAATGATTGTAAAATGTAAAAAAAAATCAAATTAACAGTGGTATGAAACCAGCAGCAACACAACCACAACACAATATATAAACTAGAAGGTTTAAATTATTAAAAATATCAAACGTTACGACAAGGGTTAAAACAGTGAGTGTTATAAGGGAAATAAAAAATTCATAAAAAAATTGCAATCCATTAATTTAAATATATTCATCAAGCATGGCACATGACAAGTGCACGTGTGAATCGTGGATTATTTGTGTAAACCAAAGTTGAAAGTGATTTAGTGATTCTGTGAAATAATTGTTGTAACAAGACACGAAAAGAAGTTTGAAGAATAAACAGTATGTGGAAACTAGTTTCATACTCTGAGAAGGAGCAGTCTCCGCTGCTGCTTCCTTAGTGCGATTTTCTTTTTCTGTGATTTTACCCTTCTTTTTCTTCTCCTTCTCCTCTTCTTGTGGTCTTATTTCCTCAGTGTCGTCGTCACTATATAGGAAACAAGAGTACCGGTTGGTAATACCTATCCCGTAGGAGTTCTCCATCACGCTCTAATCCACCAACTTAAAACTGAAATTGAGTAAAATCACAAGTTGTAAAATTATATTATTTTATTGATGTAGACATCATGTAGTCAATCGAGAATTTTAGTCAATCAGTTCAATTCATTTCTTTTAAATTCAATTCAATTCAATTCATTCATTATGTGTCATTTATAGTAGGTAGAAACTGTTTAGGGAAATGAATGAATGATGAACGACGACTCATGACTCAACTTAACTTTCACAGTCAACATTAGCCGTTGGAATCGTGGTGGAATGACTAAAGTATTCAAGTATATCATCAAAGAACTCTTTGTTAGTTGCATAATCAATATTCCAATCTAGGCCTTATGAGCAAGAATGACGGAGTACGACGAGCATGTAGAACATTTATACGAACGATCAACGATAACGATCCATGATCCATGGATCCATCCTTTGTTCGACCTACCTACGACAACCTACATTCAACCCAATCATTGCGAAATAAAAAAGGATCATGATGATGCATTGTATCAATTTAACAAATCATTACAACATACTGAATACTGACAAAGGTATTACCGACAGCGGATTGTCGATTGACCTCAATCGTCACCCCATATTGAATATAATAATGTTGAATGTCAAAAAACGACTCAAACGGCAACGGGATTCTATTCAATATTATTTTGCCAGCATCATGAACTTATATATAATATAGTTAAACTGCTCGCTATGATACATGAATTTTCCTGGATGTAGGATGAGCATTTCAGATTTTAAAAACCTAATTCTTATCTAACCAAGATCACATTGATCACTGCCACTTCCGGCTTAGCGGTCGTAGGTTGTAGGTCACACGTTTAACTTGAACAAGAAATGGTAATGCAATGGATGTACAACTGTAAGGACTGTTAGCATTTAACTAACCTATTATGACCTACCAATAAACGCCTATTTAATAGATATGGATGGATCATTTAGATTTGTAAGAATCGAAATGTTATCATGCTTCACATGGAGCCGTGTAGTCAATAGCCAACCTATTGAAGTCCTATTCGAAATTTCAATACGTTTGACGTTGCTTGTTGTGTCGTGTGTGCGGGATGAAAAACGTTGAAGCAAATCTAAAATGAATGTTGTCATTAGATTTTTTAGGATTAGGATTTTATCAAGTGTGAACTGAATGGGATAATTTGGTTGGAGGAGGGAACCGCGAGAAATCCTCGATTCCATTTCTCCCCAAATCTACCGACAATTGATGATAACAATGCGTTTTTCACACATCACCAATTCCTATATTATGATAAACGACTCGTTTTGGAAATGGTTGGTAATTGGTAAACTAACTACTAAGTAACTATCCGATGGTCTACTGAATAATTTCCAAGTAATCCTAATTCCGTCTGCATAATTTGTAATTTGCATGACCAATGTATGAGCGCCACTTTACGCTTAGGCTACGCTAATTAATATAAAAATAAAAACTGGAATGAAATTAATGAACAAGGGACTTTGAATACATTTGGAATAATATAAATGTAATTTCAACAACAAAGAATAAGATTGGAACCTGTATTTTCAGATAGACGAAGGCCCTTGCTAGCCTTTAAAAAGTTGAAGAGTGAACAATTCTGGAGGACAAATTGTGGATGTCAAAAATGAGGGAAAGTGTTTCCACCGCCACAAGGTTCAGTTTTAAGATGACCTCTTTGCAGTGCAAACATAACAATAAACTGTGGTGAAAAGTGTGGATAAAGTAGTTAAACTGTGAAGATTTCTGTATTTAGTGAGTTTGGAGTTGGTGTTTGTGTGTGAGTAGTGAAATTGGTAATATTTAGTGTTTGTTAGTTTGCACGTTTTTGTTGCTCATCAGATCAGCACACCACCTACCACTACTACGCATGCATGGCTGGATGCACAAGGCAGGCACAAGTAGTACACCTCTGGCCGAAACTACTGCCCTACACAAAAGTGACTAACTACTAAAAAAACAACTGTATAGATAGTGAATAGTGGTGACTACTGCTCTCTCACTCCCAAAGTCCCAACTGCACGTCTGTCTGCTAAAAGTAAAAAGATGTAGTTTTGTTTTACTACTACTGCCACCACCACAAGCACACACAAGTACTAACTATAGATGTGCCTTCGCCGCCGTGGTACAGATTCCTTTCTTCTCACCACGATCCACGATACCACCACTTTTACATGGGTCGCCATTCATTCCTCGTACTAATAATATTTTTCACATGGTGCTCCGATTTTGCTCGCTTGCACTGGAAAGGATTTTACCTTGCCACGCCGTCGTCCCCCAGTTTCGTGTCAACCGGGGGTACGGGGTCGCGGAATAAAATAGAGAAAAGGTCAATGAAAATGTGCCAAAGGCTTACCTGTTGGTAGTGGGGAAAAAGTAAAAAAAGATGAAAAAAATTCAAAGGAACTTTGAGCAGAACATTGAAGCACAGAGTAATGTGTAAGCCACGATCTGCGTGAGAAAACTAATGGCCTCAGCCAAAAAAGAGGTGTATGGAGTGGAAAGCAAGGCAAAAGGCGAGAAGCAAAGCATTACTATGGCAGAGTAGTTGTAAGTATAGTTGTGTGGTGCAGCATAATACTTTTCCCAATACATGGGCATGCACAAAAACAGTGGTGCAAGTAGTACTTAGCTACCTACTTACTACTACACTAACTACATGCTAATAAATAAATAAAAAATAATAAAAATATCAATGATACATATATTCGTAAGTGGAGGATAGCATTAGTTGCAACCTACCTATATCTACTCCGTCCCTCTCTCTGTTGTGGTGAGTAGCATGCAATGTGAAGGAATCATTTCATTTTATTATTACCATGCAGCATCATCATGCCTGCACCGCACTACTTGGTTTTTTTTTTGTAGCAGCAAGGAGCACTCTATATTTTCCTTGAATCCTCGTCGCCTTGTGGGGGGAGAATCAATCCTTGCTTTATCATTTGTGGAGCGAGTGTGCTCTCGTCTCCTTTATTCCTCGCTACGCACCGCACATCTCGCAGCATTTAGTCTCCATAGGGCCAACTCCATGCTTCAGTTTTTCATTGTTTCACTCTACCGCAAGCGTGTCATCATCATCACTATTCCTCCTGCGATAAGCATTGTGAGATAACTTTAGTTACAGCTAAGGTATACATACCTCTCTGCTGCTGGAGGAGCTACCACACAAGCTCATCTTTCCTTGCTCCTCCAACTTGTTTATAACAAGAAAACATGACAATGCTACACATTTCTTTCACACGTTCAACGTTACCATTGTCGGTGGTGCTAGTATGGATTTTTTTTTTTACTTCATTATTACTACGAGGAGAATGCGGGAGGAATATCTTTTTGTAGTAAAAACTAACAGCTAAGTTGAAGGTTGGGAGTTGTAACTGGTTAAAAAAATCATACACTGCACTGGATGATCATGATAAATGGAAGGAGAGTAACTAGTCGCCCTTGTGTTTTGTTGACTGATTGCGTATTTACGTAATTATGGCATCCCAGTTATGAAGATGATGATGATGAGATTATGTGAGGAGAGATGACTAACTGTTGCAAGCGTGGGATAAAACAGCACAGCGTGCCTCTCTTTTCTGTCTGCTTGAAGTTAGGATTCTTTATGAGGACTATGTGTTTAGGTCATATAATTAATTCGAGCCACTTGTTTGTGTGATATACTACGGCTAAATGAGGAAAGGCTTGAATCATCATTTGCTGATCACAACTTGACAAATAAAAGTACAATAATGACCTTTGTGTGTTATTTAGTTATTTTCCAGTTTTAACTCAACTGCAAAAAAGTCGGCACCGGCACACATGAATGATAATTGTACAAGAGCGAAACTAAAAGCGAGGATTATTTTCAGGTTATAGCAGTAAATGCTATATGGTTATTGATTGATGTTATTTTTATGGTTTGGAACTCTTGGAATCAAGAGTTCCATACTCTTTCCTCCTGTTATTAAAAGTCAGTTGTAGGAAATGGTGCTCACATACTTGGCCAATTGGCTAATGATATTGCGTAATAATAATAATAATAATGATAGCTCTTTTGAGCAAAACTTTTATTCTAATGTTTATCATTGTATGTATTGTGTGCGAAAAATTATATGCTTATTTTGTTATTAGGCTTTCGCTTTGTTGATAAATACCCTAGCTAGACAAAAGAAGACCTATATTGAGTTGTATGCATAATTCATAATTGTCTCGAGCGAGAGTTCACTCATTATTGGGTGGGCGGTGTTTGGGGAAATTATTAATGAGTTGAGGAATACGAAGGAATTGTAGCGGATTTAAAACGCTGTGAGAATTTATATCACATTAATTAGATTAATGGTCTACATGACGCATTCTGAACTACACTATGTCTATGGCTGTGTGAAAACGAAAAGACACACTTGAGCAGTTGAATTTCAAAACCCCGACATAATTCCCAGCTAATCACGAACAAAGGGTGTTGGTTTGCTGGTCTTGGATTTGTTCTCGTAGCATCTACTAGAGATTTTCATATTTCCACTTTTTAGAGATTTGTGATTTTTGTGAATTGTGAAACTGAAAAGTAGAGAAACCGTCACGGTGCTTGGCTTTACACAACCTGCTAAGTAAAGTATTGCCGCACCTGGAGATGTAACCAAGAGCAAAAGGTGCATCACAATAAAATATATCGCTAACGTTCCTCTTCTGCATTGTTCATTTCCTCTTTTTGACTCGCTTGAAAACGAAGAAAAAATATGTGAACATGTGAAGTATGTACGAGTCTTTGTTTGCTCCAACGAACAAACATCTCTGCCCATTCTTCAGAGTCCATGCAGTTTCATTCATTCTTGCTTGGGATGATAGGATACGATAAGATGGGTACACCCAGACGTTTTGAACCTGAGGTGCCAAGTGGCCACTCCCAAGCCTGTGAAAATTTGTATATAGGTGTATTTTAATGCGAGGAATACGAATCAGTTAAAACATAGACCCCTTTCTGTACCCAAGTAACCAGCGTTTTTTTTTAAATTTAAGTTAACAATTTTAAATCAGATTCACCTTTCTTACATTTAAATACCAACAAATACAAATTTTTATAAAATTCTGACAACTTGTAAATTTTATATTATAAATTATTTACCCTTTTATTGCAATTCTCATAAATTTTGGTACAGAAAGTGGTCAATTTTTACATGATTCGTATTCCTCGCATTAAAATACACCTATATATATATACAAGTAGAACCCCATTTAAAATTAAATGGATAAATGAAAGGTTAAAGGCTGGTAAAAATTAGATGTATTAGCTCTTCAAATAAATATGCATTACATATTTTATTTATTAATATTAAAAG
>JAHZNA010004958.1:0-10240 GCA_027743935.1 Sinodicranocentrus sp. ZH6 | reverse complement strand
CTTACTAAATATTCGAAAACCATGTAGTTCTAGCAGCTAATCCTTTGCTTATGTTTGTTAAGTAAGTTAATTTTTCCAATTTAAATTTTCGAAATCATTAATTTCTAGCACATTTAATGTGCTTTGGCCTTTCTAGTGATACATAAGCGAAAGCCATTCCCTTCAAGTTAAATACTGTACATACGGAAAGGGAAGTCATAGTCATAGTCTTCAAGGTTGTATAATGTAACACTTGACAACATGAAACAACTTATTATACGGCTCACTTCTAGACTTCTTGGACCGGTTTTCTCGTTGACAAAGAAAAGTTGGTTTCGGAAGGAATGAAAAAAGTCATGTCGATCACTGTCCGCTGACTGACTGATCCACTGAACTAATGTAGGGTTACACTGGTAAGTCCATGGATGCCATAAAGTTACATTATAGGACAACAAATATCATCTTAGACAGTTCAATTTTTTTCTTGGCTCGGGTTTATATAAACAAAAGAGAAGTTTTTTTACTGGTCTGGTATCTATCTCATTGGATAAATACATACATATTGGACTTGTGTTGGGAGTTGGGACTAGTCTAAGCTCATGTTCATAATGAAGTCGGGCAAACATCGAGAAACATTATTTACTTTCTTCATGGCCTGCGAAATGGCATGACATATCCAGCTCATCGTTTGTCGACATTTCATCATTTCTATTGGTATGTTCAATACTGTAATATAAAGTATGTAGGTAGATTATGTGGAAACCCAAAGTTATTTTCACTAGGGAAGAGAGACGTAGGGAAAGATGATGTGGATTTTGTGTCGGGTGAAATCTTAGAAAAATACCAGGGTGAGTGTGTGAATAAGAATATGAATCTACTTCATTTCCGAATCCTATCTACACCCAAATCCGAAAACATCATACTAGAAAAGTTATTAAACCCGACTAGCCATCTCCACGACCATGTCTTTTCTCATAAATCTCGACAAACTCATCCAAAAATAGAGCTCTTTAGAGGACATGTAATATGTAAGAGGGGTGCCTTGCCTACCTACATATTCTTTTCTTGCCCTGGTCCTGTCACATTAAACTGGATATACTTAAGCTGCTTGGTTTGGTTGTTGTTAGTGTAAATATATTACATATTTCCATCTTCAGACTCCCACTTTGCCTTGCTGGATACTTGTTTTTTACTCTCGAGATACTACTACAACTTCATTCATGCGTAGAGCGAAGTCATAATATTAAAATTATGGATATTTTCTAGCGCGTCGTGTTGTATGTGCGTCATATTATGGAAACTGTAAACGAGAAAAGTATTAAGAAAAAACACGACGGATTTGGCTTTTAATAAACTTTTTTACTCTTCTCTTCTACGCTCGTATCCCCCTTTCCATTTTGTATGCTTTGACTTTTAGAAACACACGGCACGCTGTGCTGCGCTCTAAAATAATAAAAACTGATGTGGTTCGAACGAAGAGCGAGTGGAGTGGTTTTCGTTCTGTTATATTTAAATAACGTAATATGTGGTCCTTGAGTGGGGGACTGTGTGTAAACATCTTAGGCTCACTGATTCAGCCCTCCCACGCGTGGCCACGTATATTGAGTTTTGTTACTTGATACAAAGTGGTGGTATACAAACATTTTATCCCCAGCTAAAAATGTTATTTACTCTCAATCCTGCTGAATGGAAAGCTATATTGGGAAATGCGAGACTGGTTTTCTGTATACGGCAAGTTTATACTTGTTAAAGAAAACAAACATATACAGAGACAGTGTATAACGTAAATATGGATATTTTTCATCAAAAACTATTTTTTATCTACGCAATCTCCAGAGCCAGGGTAGAGCGCACTGACTAAAATATAGTAATTAGTAAGTGTAGGCGTTGCTAATAAAACGCATGTGTCACCCTGTTTTAATTTACATCCTTTCGAGAAAGGACACAATAAAAAAATCCAAGCTAAAATGTTTTCCATTTAATAAAAAATGCGTCAGGCAATAAATATGTGACGACAGAGTAACTTTTAAAATGTGGTCTGCCTGGACACGCAACTCACCAAATAAAATAGGATCATTGCCTGCCACCGTGTACAACTTCGTGTTTCTTGAAAGCCACCTGAGCTAAGACTAAATAATCTATAAAGCACTCCTACTTAATTGCATCCAGGGAACATACTCCCTGCAGTTTTTGAAAACGAATGAACATTTTCTTTATCGGTCATTTGGCCGGAAAAACCCTTAAAGCCTAGGTGCAGCCCTCATTGGTTACAGTAGTTATTACCCAAAACTTCCTTCAAAAACAATGTGGAAAGAAAGAAACCCGGCTATCCGGCGAGATGTCGTTGTTCTATGCAGTTATTTAAGTAATGGAAAACATGGTAAATTACTTATTAAGGAGCGAAGCTCTTAATGAAATGGGCAATTCCATGTATCTGTCGGTCTGTCTGCGTGTGATCGCTGTAATTTTTAGACCGTTGAACTAAAATTTGTTTTCACCAATCGATATATAGGGTCAAGGACTCAACGCATACTGATTTTTAGTCAAATGCATTGGGACGTTCTAACGGTAACAATTAACTGTTTCGACACATCGTGTAATATGTCATTCGAAAGCTTGTTAAAACTTAAATCGATTGGTACATTTGGTTTTTTTGAAAAATTGTAGCTTGACAGTTATAACGGCCAAAACATATATTTTAAAAAATGTACCAAATTTACTGTGGCTGAGCTCTTTCCATTAAACCAAATGTTATATAGTTAAGCTATCAAAACATAATTTAAATTGTTAGGGTTTTTAATAATTTTCATATTTTAGAACTTTTCTCCTGACGAAGGTGTTCAGTTGTAATACCGAAAGCTTGAGAATTAAAATTTCTTAAAAGGTCTTCCATGGATCCTGCAAACTTTACTTAAAATGTTATATGGTTTACTCATGCATGAGTATGAGATTACCCGCTGTTTGCGCCACAACATTAAAAACATAAAGACGGTGTTGTATGCATTTTCCAACATTCCAACTGTAGTAAGAATTGCTGAAGAAGAACAGGTCTAAAGCAGGATAAGATAACGTACACATTGACATGCATGGTCATGGTCATGCCTATTTTGACATGTGGTTTCGTGAGTGGCACACATAAGCAAGGACATATATCTGACTAAAATGAATAAGACGCTTTTGACGGAAAACGTCTTTGCCGAAGGAGCATATCAGCCGGGAATAAATAGAAAAATGGCAATGAAGAAACTTTTCGCAACAAACTTCTTAGACTTGGAAATATCCAATCTTAACAACCCATATGTATGTATAAATATATATTTGCCTACCAAGTGCATGATTAGTAGTCGTATTAAAATACATTGGTTCTCATGTTAAATTTTGGTGAAGTAAATAACACAGGGAATGGAAACCAAGTAAATTTTTTATACTTATGCAATTCGGGTACTGCATGGTGGCCAGAAGAGGGTTTCCTCCCCGTATTATGTTTACATAGGGAAAAACACAGGATAAATTTAAGTTTCTTTAGGTGAGACACCACAATAACCACTTCCTGCACGGTACAAGCTGAGCCAGCATTCTGACTCTTAAGCAATACTCGCAAAATGAATACAATACAGTTTACCGGGCTCATATCCCACAATCCCACTTGGTTGTTTCCATTTCCCTAATGTGATGAGTTCTCAACTTTTTGTTTTCAACAAGGCATGTATATTACCTACTTATCTTTCCCCTGAGTTTCGACATACTGTTTATATCCCTTCAAAATACATTCTTATATATGTGCCTCCACTTCTCCTACCACATTATCATTTAAATTTTAATGTATTTCTCCCATCACCATCATCATGCATGCATACCTCGCCCATTTACGTATTCCAAATATAATTACTAGTAATAAGAAAAAGCGGTCGTATCGTATTATGAGAAAAGCAGAAACTAAAATGAGTGAAACCATGAAAGTTTCATTAACCCCGACTTGAGCATGGGTAAAAGACTACTAAAAATAAATTGTCACATTTTCCCTATGCAACTCGTCAGAAACAACTTCAGCTCTACTACACCAATACCCTAATATGAATTGTTGGTTTCCTTCAGCCATGCAGTCAAACTATTGAACGTGTAATTTTGTTTGTGTGTTTCGACAAAAATGTAGAAGTGGAGTGTGCAGTGAATATGAAGGCATGGCTTTTTGCAGCTCTCCGCATTCCTTAATCAAAGTAGTATCTGCCGCATTCAAGACAAAACGTTCGCAGAGCTGACATTCATACCATTCGCTGGCTACCAACATCTTGTCTGCTATAACCTTCAGGAATATATGCCCCAGTGAAAAATGGGAGTGCAGTAGCATATTTTATTAGAGTCGAAGGAGAAACGCCGCTTGGTTTGCATTTGATGGTTGCGCTTGATTGCACGTTTCCAAAACCAAATTATATGCGACATCGTTCACTTATTTTTTGCCACTGACAACCCCGTTAATAGTCACCCCTATGAAATCCCCATATATCCGTATGCGCATAGCTCATTGGGATTGTAATCATTGAATCAATTCTCTAGTACGTCACGTAGGACACGCAAGGGTTATTTATATGCTGGACGAGGAGTGGGAGTAAAATTGGAGTACCTAAATAATATGAGGCAATAAAATGACAGTTGTCCTGTAGTATAGTACTTGTCCAAACCCCACATGCCAGTCTTGTTTTTGAGCTCCAAGTCTTATTTGGGTTGGGCTAGAGTAGTAAGTTGGAACTGGAAGCAATATAACAAACCATAAAATTGTGCTCAGATTTCAGCAAAAGCATGCATCTCCTCCTTCGATTTTATTTTGATGCTGGTCAGTAAATGCATAAAATGGCAAAGAGTGGTGAAAAAGGTTAGAAAAACAAGCTGCACCTCAACCAAAAGATTGTTTTTGTACAGTGCACACGCACTCTGCAAATGACTGCGGATTTCAAGCTTCTCAGGAATTTTGCCATCTTTTGGTGCATATGATATTAAGAAGAATATTTATATACTCGACAATATTTGTTTTTGTTTTTATGTTTTTACTCATTATGGCGGCGATACCCTATTCAACCTCTGGGTGCGAACGAGGTCACCATTTATAAAGCGTTCTTTTTGCAGTCAGGAATTAGCGTGTTGCTCTTTAAAATGACATTACACAAAGCTGTTCTTAAACGAAGATTAATGTAAAAGGAATTTTTTTCAGGATATGTCGTCACTAAATTAGGGTACAAAGGGCGAATTCCATTTAACAGCCTGGAATGCAAAGGAAATATAATAGAGTTATGGGCTTCTCTCCCAAATTGTCACAGAAAGAATGGATGAATGACTGATTTGGAAAAGAATGCTACGTGACTATATAGTACTAATTTTTTGTAATATGTTGGTAAAGGGCATATAAAAAGATAAAAACCCCTGAAGCAGATACAACCAACTGAACCAACTACTCACGTAATAAATCCAACAAGTTCCAAGAAATGAGTGATCGTAGGCATTTGTTACTTTATCAAGGATGTTTCGATCAACGAAATCTCATTATCATCCATAAATGATCTTTTCTCTTTTCGTAGACAAACTTACTTTTTAATTAAAAGCTTCCTCCTCATTTTGATGAAATTACTTTCAGTTATGCTTCTCCCGTTCCTGCTATGCTCGCTGAGATCATGTTTAAAAGACGTAAACATATTGCGAAATCATCATGCATTACTTTTTATCGATTTCTAAAGAGTCAGACAAAGTAATAACTTTATACTGGTAAAAGTAGAAAACAAAATTACATTATAAATTAATGATTTTCTAGGATCTCAGGTGGATTCGACGTTTTAAGTCAGATGTATTTCAGAGATCCTCTTGAAAAATGTAATCATGTCAATGATTGCATCCTTAACCGAACTGCGAATAAAAATCAAGGCACATTAGTAGGATTGCAGAGCAGGCAATGAACTAGAACCACTACTAGAGCGCTTTCATTTTCATGGGAAAAAGTTTCATGCCTTTAAAGTATTCTTTTAATGAAGATGTTGTTGGCTGATGTAGATTTAGTCCAAGTGAATGCCACATTGAAAGTTTTGTGTTTGTGTGGCATACATCATGATTAAACTAAACCGGTGGAATAAAATCAAGTGTATACTGTAATTTACTACTAAAGTAAACCCTTTCGTGGTTTGTGGGAAAGTGGGCATTAGAAAAATGTGTGTAGTAAAAAGGCTTATAAAAAATGCACTTGATGATGGGACAAATGGTACAACAGCGAACAACATATATGACACAATTTCCTTTATGGAGGTGCATAGGCTCATACATTAACGACATGTAGTAACAACATACAAGATCCATTTGAAAATCGTCACGATTGCTGGTTTTAATTTAACGCTTCGAATCTCCTCCTAACATTTCTCTTACCTTCTTATTATAATTTTTTGACAAAAAACATATATGGTAATAATGCATATGCACTTTTCTCTCACGTACATGAAATGTCTACGTGTGAAGTCTGAGTAGATGTAGTATTTATATGGTATTATGCTCAGAGGCTTAAGGACTGTTATTACTGCACACTAAAGAGGCTATTTTTTTGTAATTTATTACATTATTCTAGGAGGTTTTGAGTAGATCCATGCCTGCTTGTCATGGGAGTCAGATTATCAATTTTTGAACAGTCCTGCTTTTCTTCACGTTTATTTAGGTTGACACACGTAACTCATAAAAAGAACTAAAAAGAAGGAGAAAAATCATGTGTACAAAGAATAAACATTACACATGCTTAAAAATAACACCGCAAAAAATACTTCACGACATGACGACATGCTCATGGTAGCCAGTTATGAAAAAATCCCGTACCCTTAATATCTACTGTTCAAATCTGTACTAAGTTCAGCTCAGAATTAGGATAAAAAAATATGCATACCTGAGCAGGTCTACATAGTCAAGCAAGTCTCGTTTACATCCTGACCAAAATACATTTTTTTAGATGCTCACAACCCGAGTAATGAAATAAATACTGCATGATGATGGGCTAAGGTTGAAGAGCAAGACATTTAGGGCGTATCGGCCAAAAGAGACTAATAGCATAAGTCCATTTTCTTAGTTCTTTTCATGAAAACGATTTCATGCACATAGGCTCTTGCATATTTGTACATGCCTACTTGAGTGCATCAAACTTGATGAAAAAATGCCAAAAATCAGTATGCCAAACTGAGAGAGCCAACAGCTCCAAAAATCCAAACCTTGAGCTGACTATACGCCAACTTGAACAGAAGAAAAAAAATCAGGTTTTAAGCCTAAAAACATGCATTTTGTCTACAATGGTCATTTTGAAATTGAAAAGGGTAAGCTGAAGACAATGCATTTCTTGTTCAATTTAGAGTTGTGGTTTTCAAGAAAAAGCAAAGGATTGAGGAGCCCATCTTCCACCACAAAATGAATGTTTGATACTTTACATGATTTGAGTGTAGGGCTTATTGCGAGACCGGGGAATTCAGTGGGAAAATAAGAATAAATCCGTGTAATCCTTTACTCTCCTAGGATGATTCTACCTTTGTTTAGTGCATACGCGCATAATTCCCAAAACAGAAAAGTTGTTATCCTCTCCTGACGATATATTGTTATAAAACAGAGCATAATAATTATATGCATGCATGGTTTTACGACAAGTACTCTCTTCGTGGTCCAATTCACGTGGGAATTTGGGCGGTTTTCGTGGGCGAGAACCTACATGTAATTCGATGGAACATAATGAAAATGGGCCGACTATGATGAAAAGTTTCGTTCAGTTACTGTAAAAAAAATGAGGTGTATAGTAATTCTACATTATTATGACATTCATCTCTTATTAAACCCATCGAAATAGAGGAATCAAACCGTGATTACGTGGAAATACACTCAAACCATGCAAACCACGGCAAAAACTTCGTGTCCACAAACATACAATGATGCTAACGTACTGTCGTATACAAAGAGTTCATTGAATTGCGTGTCTGATTCCTATTTCGCAACAGCTCATTTTTGTTGATCTTGTCATTTTTTAAAAACCCTAAACTAAACCAAACCCTTTTTCAGATGGGATCACGATCACACAAAGAATGTCATGTCAATGGCAAAGCTCACATGATGGTATACTTGTAGATTTGTGGAATGGGTCATTACGCTACCAAAAATAATACCTTGATATAGCGAGCGTGGTCTTTTTTACTCAAGGCTTTTATGATCCATGCTAAAGGAAACATCGTTACTGGGGGCATGCATGTTACAGAAATTGACAAAAGGTTTTTTATGCTTAAAAACATGTTATACCGTTGCACAACCAGCACATTCCTCTATTCTCTTTGCTATGCACTGACAGATTGTAGAAACTCATGGAAAGAAGGAACCACGGTTAGTCTCAAACTCAGAAAAGGTCAGGCATGAAAGGAGCACATGCTGATAGTATGCTCCCAATATGATTATAAAATCACCTGTTTCATTTCACATTCCTAAAAGTCCAGCATTTCGAGCTCACTGGAAAAAATGCTTTTATAAATATTTAACATAGCCAAGCATGTGTCATCCATTATTTCATCCAGAGACATGATGATGAACCAAGTAGTGGAACTTCACTCATTTGACAAAGCTGATAATAATTCTCCAGGGATAAAACTAATGGACTTTGATGACATTAAAGCAAATATCTTAATGTGAAGTTATGTTGTAATAATATTATCATCCCATAATGGCCTTATTCTTCTCCAACTTGAATTTTTAGGAGTTGGATAGGTAGACCATGAACTTCTTTTTCGTGCTGCAGAGGAGAGACTAGTTCATGGAAAGATAATAACTAACGACAGGATAATTCAGCATACTGCTCTTCATTTAACTTAATGAACATTATATTACGTGAGATATGTTCATATTAATATGAGCTTCCATAGCACACCATCTTTGTCTTACCTTCTTCCAACTTGCGTCATTCCTTGAAGAGCGATAGATGCATGGTTTTGATAAAGTTGAGGTTGACAAAAGATAGCAATAGCTTATGAGAGGAAAGACGAATGACTTTACTCTTAATAAACAGGATTCATAGTTTCGTTAGTGTTATTCTAGTTAAGGTAGGTAAGATAAGTCAACATCCTTTTCCAAAGCACCCGCCAACATCCCCACTGTTAGTGTATGCGTAAGCCGAGTAGGAATAACTTTGGCTCTGTGTCATCCGGTGTTATCAGAGCGGAGCACACTACTCCACTCAAAGGAGTAACTTGATATACCCCAAGTTTCTACTTTCTTCCAGAGAATCTGTTCTTTACTGCTGAACTCTATTAAGCTGCAAATGATGATGATGATATATATAGCACACAGAGTTCATGACTTTGAACCGATGCACTAGTACAAGCTAACTTACAAATGAAGGTCTTTTTTATTTCTGTACAGAAACAGTTTTGCACGCCTGGTTAAGCTCACTTGCTGAGGCAATATAGACGTCCGTTTAACTTTAAATGAAATCGAAATGCTTATATTCATCCAGTTGCATTAGCACAAGGAGCGCGAGAATTATTCCCTAATCAACAAGCTCATCTCTTCTTTGTTAAGAGATTTGTACGTGTCATCGAGAGAATTTATGGGCTTGTCTTTTTTTAGTTTTATTTTATGGAATGTGCTTTAGCTTTATCCAAGCTCTATCTGTCATTTTCGGCTTTTTTAGGTTGCTTTATTATTTATAAAACTGGAGCTTTCAAGCTCGTCAATGAATTCTGCTGCTGCTCTTCAATATCTTCATTGCCCTACCTATCACGCCTACCAGTCGAGTGTCGAGTCCAGGGTTACGTAAGCTTCAGACTATTGCCGATGTTAAAAAATTGCTGAATGCATGTTAATGTTGCTTTATTGTTTGACAAGTTTTTTTTATCTTGAGTAACTTAAATCCTTGCGTACCGTTACTTCTCTGGAGAAGACGCTCGACACTTCTCTCGTACTTCATATTAAAATATATGAATAATGATTAGTTTGGAATTCTCTTAATAGAAGCAGCAAAGAATCTTGATGATTCAATTTTTTTAGAACTGCCAGAGGAGCTTAAAATTTGATTGCTGGATAAAGTCAATAAAATTTGTCAGGCGGTGTATTTATATCAGGAAAATAATATTTGCAAATTGTATTTATAAACTATTGACCGTATAACTTCACTAATTAAGTCGGTAAGAAGAAGAGAGAGCTTTGGACCCGTCAAAATATGTTGTCATGCAATTTTTTTAAAAAAAATGTGAAAAAGGGCACTATTTTCTTTTACTAT